>JASCZW010020706.1:0-11838 GCA_034211315.2 Aedes japonicus
CGAACGATCCATCAGAGGCTTATCCATTCCATTCCGGAAAGTCTAGTGTATATTTTATTGATTTATAATCATGAGATGTGTAGAGGCATGCATATAAATGAGTAATGTGATCTCATCTATAAATACTCACGTATAGCAAGTGGATGAGAGAGAGAGAGAAAGAGGCACATGTTGATTACCACCAGGCCTCGTTGCCCTCTTTCATCACGACTGTTCTGCATTCTGGCTAGATCCATGGAAATTGTGGTGGCACCTAGGGGGGAAGGGTATCGGGAAACCACATCAGAATGTGCCAGATGCAACGTGAATTTGTGGCCGAGCAGGAATATGTGGCTAAATTGCTGATGCTGGCAAAAGTGTACTTAAGGCCTGAAGTTACGAGGGGTGGTGAAGGTAAGTCGAGAGATAGAATGTGCAAAGACTACCAACTAAAATGGGGCTCAGGACTTTCTCTGGTGATAATTGCTACGCTGGAAATGGTGTCGAGGAAGCTGGTGTGCTGCAAATCGTTGGTAAAACGGAGATTGTCTTAATGAATGTGTCCCTTGGGGGTTGAGTCATTCAGACAGGGTTCTTAAAGGTGTGAAATCATAATTGAACAGTTTTTCATGATTATGTTGAATATTAATGTATGCAAACATCGAATATCAAGGGTGGCGTTAGATTAACCTTCATAATTTCAACGTCAAAATCACGACCTGAAATGAATTATTCAGTAATATAATGAGACAATATAAGAAACAAGAATTTAATAGCTTTCTCTTACTTTGGCATAAAAAAAATCTAGTTATTCCAAATTTTTGGTTTCTACGCTATTTTTTTTTAAATGTTTGAAAAAAAACACACACTTCTTTTGATGTTTGATAACATCCTTCGAAAGCATATTAGAGTACAAATTTGCAAAATTTGCAAAATTGCAAACGTTAATAACTCATGCATTCCTCGTTGACATTTCTTAGCATCTGCATTCGATTGCAAACCCTATCCCCCGCAACATGCAATTAACATTCTTCTGGAAAGTAAATTATTGAAAAAAAAAACACATATGAGAGGTAATGACTTGTAATAACGTTTTGCATGTTGAATTCACCAGATGCACTGTATTTCCCAATCACAGATTGCAAATTCGAGCAACCTATGTTTCATACGCACTAGCTGAAAAAAAAAAAAAAATAAATATATAAATATATATATATATATATATATATATATATATATATATATATATATATATATATTTTATATATATATATATATATATATATATGTATGTGTACACATATATACACATGTGTACGTACATATATCTACAGATATATGTACAGGTACATGTGTGCACCTATGTATATACAGATATATATATGTGTGTGTAGATATATATATGGACAGAGATACACGCACGTACATGTATATCTATCTATATATCTCTACATGTATAGTCCGAATCACAGTGACGTCAGATCTCAGCTTTGACAGGTGCTAATGCCCTTGTAATCAAAAATTTGTGTGTGAGAAAAAAGGACAGAGAACATAGAAACTGTTTCTATCTTTTCTGCTCTCATGGTGAAAGTAAGATTACTTTTTTCTGTGCAACGGTCCCATAGTTACGTTATATATATATATATATATATATATATATATATATATATATATATATATATATATATATATATATATATATATATATATATATATAGCATATATATATATATATATATATATATCTAGTTACGAAGATTTCTCCCGTTTTCCTCGCTCGTTCGTTTTCTTGCAATTGCGCGTCCGGCTCGTGAATAACACTTGTTTAGAAAATGAAATATAATGTGTAAACTTTAATGGTTGACCAACGTTTCTAATGCCAAATCCTGCGCTGAATCCAATGCCGTAGTCAGCAAAAATTAAGGTATAGCCGCTTTTGAGATATACAAAAAAATGAATTTTTGCAATTAGGAAAGTACGTTTACTAAAATGTCAATAACTTTAAATCCAGTTTATTTCCAGTTCCACCTCGAATTCCTCTTCGCTTTTTGTGACGGTTGATTCAACAGAGGGCGTTCGTTTCCGCTTTGGAAACCTTGTGGTAATTTTGTAGCTCCAAACCTTACCGCTAGAGTGGCACTGTAGCTAACTTTTGAACGAAACACAATAGAAGAATAATGTAAGTTTGTAGGTAATATAATTTCAAGCAACTTTGCTCTTGACACAATTTATAAAAAATGAGTATTTTTATTGTAACTTTTTTGTTTCTCATTTTGAGAAAAAGTGTTTTTGAAACAATGAGATGTATTTACTGGCATTCTTCTATTGTGTTTCGTTCAAAAGATAGCTACAGCGCCACTCTAGTGGTAAAGTTTGGAGCCACAAAATTTACACCGCAAGATGGAGAACTTGTTAAGGTATAACTTTGTAGAAAACACCATGATTTGGAAGCGTAACCCCTAGAAGTTAATAATTTGGCCGTGAAAAAAGGCTTTCCCGATCACTGTGCTTCGCTCAGATTGCCTCTAAAACGGAACACAACCAGGTAAGGTACCACCCTTGTCGGGCCAAGAACTCCCGGCGAAACTGCTCAGAAACCGCAGACTCATCGGACTGGGTCTCAGAGTCGGCCTGCTTCTGGGTAATCGGAGGGGCTACGCGGACTACAGTGCACTAATACTGAACTATGAGATTTCTTACTATGGATGTTATTAATTGGACAAGTAAATTGGAGGAATAATGGGAAATTTATTTAATCGGATAAAAGATAAAATCTGCTGTGTTGTGGTATTTTATTCGGCTATTTGGGTGGTATGGATGTCGTTGGGTACGTACCATTGCTGCCGTTGGACGAGCGCTCGCCGTTGACCTAGAAGAACTCGTAGATGTCGATGGCGTCTTCTTATCAACACGGACAATGGCGGTAATGCTTTCGGCGGCTTTAAACCAGCAATGGCTGACACTGGTGAATAGGGGTTGGTTGGCATTGTCCTCTTAGTCTCTATCGGCGGACCACGGCACCGTCTTTGACCGCGCCGAGAAGGAAATTACTTTCCTTGGTGGTTATACTCCTCAAACCAGAAAGTGGACCTAGTCCTTTACGTTAAGGCGTAGACGTCCTGCAGAGCACTTCATCTTGGCCGAGTGTTCTGTGTGGGCCGCCGTTCGGAGTGGAACTGTCCCGAAAACTGTATAACAGTACAAAAAAAGGTCCTGTGTGAGGAAAGAAGGGAGACTTTTCTCATAGGAAACAAAAGTAATATTCGCATTACCTGAATATGGGATTGCAAGCTGCCAATGTCTAATCAACTTGTAATCACTTTTCGACACACTTCACACGAACGCCAAATTTAAAATGAGCAATGGCGACCAATCTAGTTTCTAGCCAACCCCAAATCCTTTTTTTTCATTCTACTTTCTTCCGTAGCCTATCACCACCCCGTGGGCATGTAGATGCAGTTCTCCTCCAATACCACAGTTGATTCAACCACTTCAGCCCACTAGTTACTAACAATGTTTGGTATTTTCGAATTCAAATTTCCCATCTAACGGGTGTCCACTAAATAATGGGAACGAAAAGAATGGGTCAGGAAAAAAATACCAGTGAAGTTTTGTTCAAACTGATTTATTTTATTAAAAGGGTCAACTTAAATCTTCAAACTAAGTTTAGTGAATATTGTCATATGGTCCGTGGTCCGCCGTGCGGCGCAGCTTAGTCGTTATGCTGGAACATGACCGGTGGACGGCAGCCACATCGATTTTTCGGATGCAGCTTTTGATCCTGTTGGTAAGTTGCTTGGTGTTCTTGGCCTTCCAATTATCCTTGTATACCATGGAGCTCAAAAGACCGAAGAAATCCTCGATAGGACGGCACTGTGGCAAATTTGTCGGATTCCGGTCTTTTGGGACATATGGTATATTTTGGCTCTCCAAAAACGTTAGCGTTTTTTTTGCGTAGTGCAATGATGCCTTGTCCGGCCAAAACACGTATTTGCCATCCGAGTGATGTTGTTTAAGAAATGGGATGAGTATTTTCTGCAAAAACTCTCTTTGGTACACCTCCTGGTTGATGGCCAAACCGCTTGGTTTGAACCACGGCTTCGATATACCCTTATCGGATATTACGATGTATAACATAACCTTCGATTCAAATTTGTGCTTGAACTTATACATTACTTTTGGAGTAATGGTAGATTTGTCCTTAGTGTAGAATCGGTCGTTTCCCGGTATCTGAGACTTCGAAAGAGGAAAGTAGCTTTCGTCGTCCAGAACGAAAGATTTTCCGCCGTAATTCCGAGTCATCCAGCGGCATTGGGATTTCACGGTTTGAATCTGCTCATCTGTGTACTCTGGGGATCTGGTTTTCTTTCTACACACTATTCCTTCTTTCTTTAGCGTCTTGCAGATGAGTGACTTCGAACAATGGAACTTTCGGGCTGCTTCCCGTTGACTTACCGAATCCTTGTTGTTGAACATGCTGCGCAGCGAGCGGAGCGTTTTCTCATTCATTATTTTCGCAGGACGGCCGCAACCTTTCTTCCGGGTTACTCTCATGCATGCCAGGATACGGTATACGGTGGATACCGGAACTTTTTCACGACAAAAATGGTCCACCGTGTATTTTTTTCCACGATCTTCGTTCGCTTGAAAGAATTGTACAACGCGCGCGCGCAGTTCTTCCTGTTTCGACGGCATGCTGAACACGACTGAACATGTTAGAGTGAAATAAGAGTGTATGAAAATTTTCTGGAGAGTACAACGATTCATTCATCTAAAGTGACATTTCTATGCGGCCGTTTTTGTTCTGATGGAAAAGTATTGAAATCATTCTCATTTTTTAGTGGACACCCGTTAGCTAATACAATTCACTTACTTATTCGTATTTCCCTACTAACCCATTAACCTATAAGAAACCCAAATGGTTCTAAACACACTACACATGCACAACAACAACAAATCTAAAATATTGTGACAACGGTTGCACAATGTTGAAGAATGAAGCTGTCAAATTGAGTTGATAGCGGTCTCACAAACAATAGCGCAAAATACATTGTTGAAAATATCCCATTTTATTTTGTGTGACAGCTGACAGATGTTGATAAGAAATTAAAGATAATGTTAGTAGTGTTTCTATTTTCATGTATGTGAGAATGTATGTGTGTGTATAAATCTGTGGATGTATGTGTGTGCGTACTTATACGTAATCTTTTCAATATCATTTATACCTCAAATTTCCATGATTTTACAAAAATACTCATAACTTCGTCAATCTTCAACCGATTATATCCATTAAAGACACATTTTCTTCGATTTTTAATGGACTTCAAAATCCAATTATAGAATGATTTTTATTCTTTTTATTTCATTCAAAATCTATATCAAGGGTATGTGTCCCATGACTCAGCCTAATATGCAACAATCGATTACATTTTTCATTGTAACTCATAAAGTATTTGAGCTGGAAACAAAATTTAACTAGCTAAACACTTCCTAAGATATATCCAATAAGCCATCTGGTAAAATGTATCACGAAAAGCTACACAACTCGATCTATAAAGTCAGAAACTTTCGAGGGATATGGATGTAATGTTGGTCTATGGGTACCAAATTGGGTCTAATCATGGATGCTAGTTCGTCCCATTCGATTGATTTTCTATAAAATGCAATCTTCGTACGGGATTCTTCCTGATTTTCTGATTCAAGGCGTTCTCAGCTGTATTCGCTCTACCCAACAAACAACTTCACAAATCAAACTATACTTAAACTGCTAAAAAACACTTAAGTGAGTTTAACATATGATTTAGCGGTCATTCGACAATCAAAACATTATAATTCAATCTACACAGACTTTATTCCTTTAATTTGGGTTAAGATGAGCCACAAGAACAACATTTATCCGGAACTCAGACATTTGTATTGTAAATGTTACCAATAACAACATTTTTACTACGCTTTTCATACAACAGGCCATATTTGGGAACCTAGAAAAAAATATGTCCCTAACATTGGGTCCACCGTTTGCTTGTTAAATCATTGTTATTTTACTAATGTGACCTGTAAGTTTATAACATGTGACTATATTCTGAACATCTTTGCTGCATTATTCGGTTTATAGGTTCAGTTTCGGCAAATTTAGATCATTTGAAGATCGTATAGATAATCTATTCAGCTTAACCAGTAAAGTCATGATGTCTAAAAAGTCAAGGAAATCGAAAACTACGCGGAAGTGAACTACTATAAATTGATTAATTATGTCTCAATTGCTTTGAAATAAATCGGTCATGCTAATAGCAACATGGTTTTGTTGATTATCGAAGAACTAATGACATATTTGGTACATAGGCTGAATCAAGGAGCTAGGCTAACATTACATCCCGTTACCCTATATATATATATATATATATATATATATATATATATATATATATATATATATATATATATATATATATATATATATATATATATATATATATATATATATATATATAAAAATGGATTTCTGTCTGTCTGTCTGTCTATCTGTCTGTCTGAACCTAATAGGCTCGAAAACTACTGAACCGATCGGCGTGAAATTTTGTATGGAGAAGGTTTTGAGGCTGAGAAAGTTTCTTATGATGGTTTGAGACCCCTCCCTTCTCTGGAAAGGGGGGCTCCTATACAAATGAAGCACAAATCTCTGCATAACTCGAGAACTAATCAAGCAAAGGAACCCAAATTAAGCATGCGGAAGTTTTTGGAGGCAATAAATGTTTATATGGTAGTCAGAGATCCCTCCCCTCTCTAAAAAGGGAGGCTCCCTTACAAATGAAACAGAATTTTCTGCATATCTCAAGAACTAATTAAGCAAATGAAACCAAATTTGGCATGTGGGGTTTTCTGGAGACAATTTTTTTTCTATGGTGGTTTGAGACCCCTCCCCTCTCCTAGAAGGGGTGCTGTCATACAAATGAAACTAAAATTTCTTCATAACTCTAGATCTAATAAAGCAAATTGAACCAACTTTGGCATGCGGGGATTTTAAAGGAAATGATTGTTTCTACGATAGTATGAGACCCCTCCTCTCTCTCTGGTAGAAGGGTAGGGGGGGTCCCACATAAATGAAACATAAGTTTCTATATATCTCGAGAACTTGGAGGCTAGATTTCTATATGCATAAAAATGAATTTCTGTCTGTCTGTCTGTTTGTCAGATCCTTATAGACTCGGAAAGTTCTGAACCGACCAACGTGAAATTTTATATGAAGGGGTTTTGGGGGCTGGTGAAGGTTCTTATGATTGTTTGAGACCCCTACTCTCTCAGGAAGGGAGGCTCTCATACAAATAAGGCACATATAACTTCATAACTCGAGAACTAAACAAGCAAATCGAATCAAATTTGGCATGTGGGGGGTTTTAAAGGCAAAAAAAACCATAAAGATGTCAGTTATATTAAATTTCCCTTCATTTAGTTGCAAGCGTAGCAGCACACGCACCGGACGCAGCTATAACAATGAATTTCTGTCTGTCTGAACCTTACAGAATCGAAAACTACTAAACCGATCGGTGTGAAATTTTGCGTAGAGGGGTTTTTGGGACCGGAGAAGGTTCTTATGATAGTCTGGAACCCCTCTCATATCTGGAAGTATGGGAGGGGGGTCTCCCATACAAATGAAACTCAAATTTCTGCATAACTCGAGAACTAATCAAGCAAGTGGAACCAAATTTGGCATGTAAAGGTTTTTGAAGGCAAGAAATGTTTCTACGTTGGTTTGAGACCTCTCTCCTTTTTAGAAGGGGGGGTCATACAAATGAAACACAAATTTGAACCAAACATGAGAAGTATCCCCACTGGTATGAATTTTTTTTATGCTGGGATTTTTGGAGTCGGCGAAGGTCCTTATGATTGTTCGAGACTCCTCCCTCATCTGGAAGGGGGTACTCCCACACCAATGAAACACAAATTGCCACATCACTCGAGAACTAATCAAGCAAATGGAACCAAATTTGGTATGTGAGGGTTTTTGAAGGCAAGAAATGTTTCTATGGAAGTTTGAGACTCCTCCCCTTCCTGGTAGGGGTGGGTTCTCATGAAAATGAGACAGAAATGTCAACCAAACATGAGAATTATACCTACTGTTATGAAAATTTATGTGTAGAAGTTGTTGAGGCCGGAGAAGGTTCTTATGATGGTTCAAAGCTCTTCTCCCGTCTGGAAGGGGGGGCGGTCTGCACAAATGAATCACAAATTTATGCAAAACTGAAATACTAATCATGCAAATTGAACCAAATTTGGAATGTGGGGAGTTTTAGACAAGATTTTTTTCTAAGATGGTTTGAGACCTCATCTCTCTGGTGGGAGGGGGGGTGGCCTCTCAAACAAACGAAACAGAAATTGGAACCAAACATGAGAATTATCCTTGCAACTTAAACTCAAAATGTGTATTTCTCGGATAAGAAGCATGTACTGATAGAAGTTTGACCCCTGCTTAGCCAAGAATGGGGGATGCTTGAGTTACTCTCAGTGCTACATTATGCACAAGAAGTTGATCAAAGGTTATGCAAGGGAAAATTACATTCAAACTGACAGGATACGGCTTCGTTTGATGAAACATTTTTTTTGTCAATGAAATGCTTCTACGCAGAAAGAAGGACCTATAGAAACTACCGATCCAAAAGTTTAATTAAAAACATAAATCTTTGTTTTTTTTCAGAAATTACATTAGTAAACGAAAATAATTTAACCAGATGCATTCACAAAAAAAAACATAAACGAGCAGGTTCTATTGAATTTTCATTCATTTAGTTGCATGCGTAGCAAGGCTCGCACCGGGTTCAGCTAGTATATATATATAAATGGATTTCTGTCTGTCTGTCTGACCCTAATAGACTCGAAAACTACTGAACCTATCGGCGTGAAATTTAGTATGCAGGGGTTTTTAGGACCGGGAAAGGTTCTAATGATGGTTTGGAACCCCTACCTTCACTGGAAAGGGGAGCTCCCATACAAATGAAACACACATTTCAACATAACTCAAGAATTAATCAAGCAAAAGAATCCAAATTTAGCATGTGTGAGTTTTTGAAGGCAGAAAAGGTTTCTATAATAGCTTGAGAACCCTCCCCGACCTAAAAGGGGGAACTCTCATACAAATAAAACACAATATTCTGCATAACTCGGGAATTAATCAAGCAAACGGAACGAAATTTAGCATGTGGTGGTTTTTGAAGACAACAAATGTTTCTATGTTGATTTGAGAACCCTCTGCATTCTAAAGGGCGGGGGGGCTCCGATACAAATGAAATACAATACTCCGCATGACTCGAGAACTAATCAAGCAAATGCAACCAAATTTAGTTTGCGGTGGTTTTTGAAGACAAAAAATGGTTCTATGGTGATTTGAGTCCCCTCCCCTTTCTTAAAGGGGGGGATCCCATACAAATGAAACGCAAATCCTTGCATAACTCGAGAACTAATCAGGGAAATGGAACCAAATTTGGCATCTGGAGGTTTCTGCAGAACATAAATTTTTCTAAGGTGATTTGGACTCCTTCCTTTGGGCTTCAATACACATGAAACACAAATTCTTGCATTACTCCGGAACTAATCAAGTAAATGGAACCAAATTTGGGTGGTATGGATGTCGTTGGGTACGTACCAAGATGGACGAGTTTTTGGCATTAAATGTGTTTATGGTGGTTCAAAGCCCCTCCTCCCTCTAATAACGGGGGCTCTCATACAAATTTCAACCAAACATGAGAACTATGCCTACTGCTTTGCAAATTTGTATTCAGTGGTTTTTGGGTCCGGGAAAGCATCTTTTGATAGTTCGAGACCCCTTCCGCCTCCAGAAAGGGGGGCCCCATACAAATGAAACGAAATTTGGCATGGGAGAGTTTTTGAAGGCAAGAAATGTTTTTATGGTAATTTGAGACATCTCCTCACTCTGGAAAGAGGGGCTCCCATACATACGAAACAGCTTCAGGGTCTAGTTTTTTACTCCGCAATTCAAGGAAATACAATTGCTGAGCATTGACGGACAAAGAAGGTGTTCAAATACAGGAAAGAATGTTTGAAAGAGCGGTTGCTGCCGTTTATCAGAGGCCACGACTTTCCAGCTCGGTGTTGGCCTGATTTGGCCTCTTGTCAAATCCGTCCTGGAATGGTATAAGGTACAAGAGGTCAAATACGTGCCAAAAACAGCCAATCCATCAAACTGTCCAGAACTTTGCCCAATAGAGAAATACCGGGCTTTAGTTAAGTGGAAACTGCGAAACTAGGCAGAAAGCAAATCGCACCGATGATTTCAAAAGAAGATGGAGAATCGTAACGGCGGGCGTATCTGAGGATACCGTACAGAACTTGATGGCGGATGTACCACTGAAAGTTCGAGAATTTTACAGAGAAAAGGATTAACATCATAATCAACTGTTTCTTATGTATAACTCTATTATTGTGAAATAAACAATCGGATTTGTTGAATTATGTGTGAATTTTTGTTGCTGCTATTATTTCGGTGTCTGAAATTTGATGTGGACAGGCTTTAGAAAAACACTCGTAAATGCAACTGGCAAGCTCGTTGAAACGCAAAGCAATTCAGATGATTTCAATCGGTGTTTGAATTACCAAGAAATTGGGTTCAAACGGTAATTTGGTCTATGGAGCTAGCCAAAGATTCACCAATGAAGCAATGATCGAGGCAGAACTCCGCGATTTAGATAAATCAATTAGCGTTCAAGAAGAGCGGCTGAAGGATTCCGATGAAAATGTTTCAGGCTTTTGAGGCAGCAGAGGAATCATCATCAAAACAATGTATCGGAGCCGGCACGGATGAAATCTCTGCGCAATAACCAGATCCACTACAAATTGAAGACACGCAATATCTATTTTTGGATATTGTTAAGGAGTGATTTCATTTTGGTTTATTTGTTTTTAATAACTTTTGTCTGAGAAAAAAATAAGATATACATTTAATCTTTTTCTTGAATAATCAAAAATAAAAACCCAAAACTCATTTTCTCACCACCTAAAACATTCGAAGTATGGTTGTCTACTTTTATGTGACGTGGTATTTTGACATCTTCTTTCGTAGCGTTTCAAGCTTATTGCTTGCTCTCAACTTAGTGTTCTAAATGCACTTCCACAGTTATTAATTGAAGGCTTTCGATGCCAGGTACCATTTCTGCATAAGTATGATTGGGTTGCAAGGACAATCATACTCTATCCTTCTTAAGTTAGTACCTATTGAAAAATGCACTACTCCCTAAAAATAACTATTAGAGGAAGAGAAAATAAGAACAGTTCATTTTACGACAACGAGACTGATGGGCTTGGATGGGCTATGCCCAGGGAGTCGAGAAATTCCTAGACCAGACCGGGAATCGAACCCAGTCACCTCCAGCATGGTATTGCTTTGTGTATTGCTTTCACCGACTAAGTTAAGGGAAGGCCCAGTTTCACATAAAGTTGCTTTTTAATTCGGTCATGATCAAACTAGCGGGGTTTCAACTAAAAAGCAACCCGATAAAAATTGGATTTCTACTGTACAATTATGATAGGTAATATTACATCGATGTACATTACTCCGTCTATTTTGTGTACGTTCGCAGTTCTGAGAGCATACTTTTCTAGTTATTACTTTGAAAATTACTCCGTTTCATCAACACGGTTCGGCATCTCTTTTTATCAGATTGTCCTTCGTTTATTTTTTGCAGTTAATTACAAGAAAAGTAAATAGTTGATTGTTTCTGTAATAATGTTTCGGTTTATTGTAATGCAATTGTCCATGCCTGAATGTCATCAAAAGAAACGCAATTCTTGTTCAGATGTGACTTAAAAAACAACATTGAACAGACGATTGCTAGAATGCAATAAGAACAT
>JASCZW010020707.1:0-11833 GCA_034211315.2 Aedes japonicus
TTTACGCCGGTCATCTGTTATAGGATTTTAAAGCTTTCCAACGCACCGCACTGCGAGATCACTCACTCAATCAATGAGTGTCCCTAGTATATAGATCGATTATAGATAGAAGAGATAGTTTTTCTGTTTTCGCATGTAGGTCTTATCAGTGCATCTCGTTCAGCATCGATCGTCTCACGATCGACAGCAGAGCCGAGCGTAGGTAGGATGCCGATAAGAAAAACATCGCATCCAGTTAGATAAGCGACGATCGATAGATAGAAGTTAGTTACCAATAAACCGTTCGCATGATCACATCGATTTTCCTTACACCTCGCGTTTTGTACTGTTGTGAAAGGTTAAAGTTTAGCACAGTTGAATAAACCATACAGTTTTTGCCTTTTTCCGTATTCAGTAGTCGCGTACTAAGTGCCTTTTTTCCGTGTATCCGACAATCACCTTTCCGAACAAATTTGGTCCTTCGAACCGGATTGTCGAGAAACGCGGACTATTAAGTGAAGTGAAACCGCGTGGTCGCTGATTGTTCTTCACAAGGGAGAACAAAAGGACACGCGTGACGTTGAAGTGTTTCGTTCTCTTGCTGCTGGATGCTGTTAGTTGCTGTTGATTGCTGCTGCTGTTGCTGCTCCCATTCTTCTGCTGTTGTGTGCTGTGCTGCTAAGTTTCTCGCGGAGATAATTCGACGGATTTGAAGCGGCCATCGGTGAACCAGACGGAGTTGAAAGGCTATAACAGGATAAGTACTGTGGGTCGAGCAGGTTTGTCTGTGGCGCGGATCTCTTATGCATGTGAGACCGATGCCGGTGAGAAATTATTGCATGTGAATTGAGCCAAGTGACACGACATTTGATGATTTTTAATAAAGAATATCCCAGTTTCTTGCATGATCGAATTTGTGGTGTCCAATTTATTCAAGGTTGAGTTGATCCCTGACCATTTCGCCATCTTGCTGGCTTTGTCCGCTTTGTAGGTTGGTTTGCTTTGTATTCGATTTCCCATTATCAATTGATTCCATTGTTCAGTCAATACCGCGTGGTCGATTTGAGTATCGCGATCGAGTGAAGTAATTAAGAGTGATGCCAGCAAACGATGATCTACGGTTGCTGTTCAAGCAGGAGCGTTCCTTGCGTGCATCTCTGGACAATATTAAGGAATTTGTCCAATCGACACGAGGTGTAGCTGATAGACGTTCTGTGGACATGCGCCTAACCAGGCTGGATGATATTTGGCAACGTTTTAATGACGTTCGGATGCGAATTGAGCTGATTACTGATGACGTCGATGATGAGATTTCCACGGACGATGCAGATGAAAGTGAGGAATCGATATTGCAGCGACAAGTCAGGAGCAGAAGGCAACGGGATCATGAAAATTCGAAGATCATCAGGACTTCGAAAATGAAGTGTACCATGTGAAGGATTTATTGTTCGGATTTCTTCAATCCAGCTCAAGCAATGCACTACACGTTCAACAGCCTGCAGCGGCACTCGCCATCCAAGATCAAGCTCCCCGAGCTGAAACTGCCCACCTTCAACGGAAGACTGTCAGATTGGGTTATTTTCCGAGACACGTACAAGAATCTGATCCACAACGATGCTAGTTTGTCCGACATGGACAAGTTCACCTACTTGCGAACTTCTCTCGTCGGTGATGCACTTCAAGAGATCGCATCGATCGATATTTCTTCCGCTAATTATGCGATTGCGTGGACCGCATTAGAAACCGCTTTTGAAAATAAGAAGTTGTTAGTGATGAGTCATCTTGATTCATTATTCGCGCTAGAGCCACTTCGACAGGAGAATTTCGAGTCGTTAAGCAAACTCGTCAATGGGTTTGAGAAAAACCTTCAAATGTTATCGAAACTCGGTGAAAATCCAGAAGGTTGGAGCACGTTGTTGCAGTATATGCTCTGCAAACGTCTGCATCCCACAACGCTGCGGCATTGGGAGTCACATTACAATTCTAAGGATGTCCCAAAATACGCAGATTTGATTAAATTCCTGAAGAGTCATTGTTCGGTGTTGCAGTCTGTCACGCCTGGAAAGCCAATCCAGGGCGAACCGAGGAAAACTGTTCGTCCTTCCATTAGCCATACGAGTATACAGTCATCTGGATGCTGTCCATTCTGCGGAGAATCTGTGCACTCCGCGTTTAAGTGTACGAAGTTTTCAAAAATGAAAATTTCGGAAAGGGTCGACGCCGTGAGGAAAAACTCACTGTGCCTGAATTGTCTATCACCTGGGCATTTCTCAAGATTTTGTACAAGAGGATCGTGCCACCAATGTGGGCAACGTCACCATTCGATGCTTCACGCGAGCTCATCGACCACCGCGAATCTACAGAATAAACCTGGACAAATCCAAGGAAATCAGTCATTTAAGAAACCACAAGGACAGAACACGCAACCACCACAAGCTAAGCCAACACCAAACGGTCACTCAACCAACACTCAGCCTACACCACAAAACTACACAGAATCTGCCACGAACGCAAGACATGCTCAATCACACACTTTCGCCACAGACAGCCCCAGTACAAGTTATCACACTGCTCCATTCGTATCCACACAGCAAATTCCACATTCTGTTTTGCTCTCTACCGCTGTCGTCAATCTCTATGACCAGTACGGTAATTCTTTACTTGCTCGTGCACTGCTGGATTCTGGTTCCCAGAGATGCTATATGTCCGAGAAGATTTCCCAGAAACTCAAATTTAAAAGAACTCAGGAGCATTTACCAATCGTTGGAATTGGAGGATCTCGAACCACTTCTGCTCAAGCAGTATTTGCTGAAGTTCATTCGCTCGTTTCTAACTACGTCACAAACTTAAAGTTCCACGTTCTACCTCGAGTTACTGTCGATTTACCCACACGAAGCATCGACATCAGACCGTGGAATATTCCGAAGGAAATCGTTTTAGCAGATCCCACTTTTAACGAGTGCGGAGCAGTTGACCTGATAATAGGAGCTGAAGTATATCTAGAGCTGATGATCGCAGAACGCCAAATCAAGCTTGGAGATAGTGGCCCGACCTTGCAGAATACGCTGCTGGGTTGGATCGTGTCCGGAGGCATTCCGGAGAAATCAACATCCCTCACAACGGTATCATCATGTGCTACTGAGAGCATTGAAGAAGGATTAACAAGGTTCTTCGAATTAGAATCGTGTCGTACAACCAGCATACTATCGCTGGAAGAATCAGCTTGTGAACAACATTTTGAGAGGACAACAACTAGAGATGTGAGGGGTAGATTTGTTGTTCAACTACCCAAGAAGCAATTCATGGTTGATCGTCTAGGAGAGTCCCAGGAAATAGCCATTCGACGTTTCATGGCATTGGAGCGAAGACTTGATGCAGATCCAGCATTGAAGGAGATGTACGCAGAGTTCATCGATCAGTATCTAAGAATGCAGCACATGCGAGAAATTTCACCACAAGAATTAAGTAGTTTTCCAGTAGCATACTTTTTACCGCATCATGCGGTTGTGAAGCCAGAGAGCACGACGACTAAGCTGCGTGTCGTGTTTGACGCATCTTGCGCAACCTCCAGTGGAGTTTCCTTAAACGACGTTTTAATGGTGGGTCCTGTAGTTCAGGAGGACCTCAACTCAATAACGCTTCGCTTCCGCTTGCGAAGATATGCTATGACAGCTGACATCGAGAAGATGTACAGGATGATTAAGACGCACCCCTTAGACCATCCCCTACACTGCATCGTGTGGCGGGAAGATTCTAAAAATCCATCCGCATATTTTTGTTGACCACCGTAACGTACGGTACCTCGTCTGCACCGTATTTGGCAACACGTTGCCTCAAGAAGCTGGCAGAGGAAGAACAAGCAAATTTTCCTGCTGCAGCGGAAACAATCATCTATGAATTTTACGTAGACGACATGCTGAAGAGTGTCGACAGCATCGACGAAGGAGTGCAACTTTCCAAAGACCTCATTCATGTGCTAGACACGGCTGGAATGACCTTAAGAAAATGGAGCTCGAATGCTCGAGAGATCATGGATAGTATTCCACCATATTTGCGTGATGAACGTTCGACCTTGGAGCTCGAACCATCAAATTCTATCGTCAAGACCCTTGGATTGAAGTGGGAACCCCGATCGGATATGTTCAGATTCTCTGTACCTCAGTGGAACCCTGCCCCTGAAATCAACAAGAGGATCATACTGTCTGATTTTGCTAAACTTTTCGATCCGTTAGGTCTGGTTGGACCTACTTTAGTCAAGGCCAAAGTATTTCTTCAGGATCTCTGGAGAACAAAGTGTTCCTGGAACGAAACCCTCTCTGAAGAGCTTCAAAACTGGTGGCGAGAATTTCGAGAAAGTTTAGAGGGACTAAAGCAACTGCAGGTCCCTCGTTGGGTCGGTTTTGGAAGCGATATCATCTCCGTTGAACTTCACATGTTTTGCGATGCCTCCAAGAAAGCATATGGTGCCTGCATCTACCTCCGATGTACGTCATTTGATGGACGAGTCACAACATCGCTACTCACAGCAAAATCGAGAGTAGCTCCACTTGAAGATCTGGAAAAGAAGCGGAGACAAACCTCTATTCCACGCTTAGAGTTGTCGTCCGCACTAACAGGCGTTCATCTGTTTGAAAAGGTCGTCCAGAGTATTAAGATAACCGCGCAACCATATTTCTGGACGGACTCAATGATCGTCAAATGCTGGATAGCTTCTCCGCCCTCTCGGTGGAACATGTTCGTAGCCAACAGAGTGTCGGAGATTCAGCATATCACTCGTGGGGGAATTTGGACCCATATCGCTGGGTTAGAGAATCCCGCTGATGTTCTGTCACGGGGAGTAACGCCTGAATTACTAAAGGATCACGAGATATGGTGGCAAGGGCCACACTGGCTCTGTCTGGATAAGGCATCCTGGCCCTCAACGGCAACAACCAGCATTGAAGACCTAGACCCTTCTCTTCTCGAGGAAAGAACTACAGTGTCACTCCCAGCTCAAGTCGTCGAAAGCAGTCCAATCTTTGCCCTACGATCGTCTCTGAATGACTTGATCCGAATAGTAGCACTCATACGAAGATTCGTTCACAACTGCAAGAATCCTGAAAATCGTAGAGTAGAATTCGTAACGTACGAAGAGCGAGCAGAAGCGTTACACCAGTTGCTAGTTTTAGCACAACAGGAAAGTTTTCCGGAAGACATCGTCGAGTTGCAGAGAAATGGTGAAGTCAAGTCTACATCGAAACTCAATCAACTCACTCCTCGGTTGGTGAACGGATTAGTCCTGGTCGGCGGCCGGCTCGCAAATGCGAACATCTCGGCAGGCAGGAAACACCCAATTATTATTGACAATCAACATCCGCTATCTAGACTCATCACTGTTGACTATCATGTCAAGCATCTCCATGCTGGACAACAGCTGCTTATTGCTAGCATGCGAGAAAAATACTGGCCAATTGCTGCCCGAAATCTAGCACGCATGGTCATTCATCGCTGCGTGAAGTGCTTCCGGGCTCGGCCTAAGCCTCACGAGCAACTTATGGCAGACTTGCCTGCAGAACGCGTCACTCCCGCTCCACCGTTCATGCGCGTAGGAGTGGACTATTGTGGCCCGTTCTATATTCAGTATCCATACCGCAAGGGCGGTCCGATTAAATGCTTCGTCGCCGTTTTCGTATGTCTTGTCGTAGAGGCCGTCCATCTGGAGGTCGTAGGGGACCTCACAACTCAAGCTTTTATTGCCGCTTTGAAAAGGTTCGTCTCCCGCAGAGGTCGACCAGAAATTATCATGTGCGACAACGCAACAAATTTCGTCGGAGCCCGACGCGAGTTAGATGAGCTGCGGAAACTCTTCAATAATCAGGAATTCGCGAAGACAATTGCTAGGGAGGCTGCCAGGAGAACATCAAATTCAAATTCATCCCAGCGAAGTCACCTACCTTCGGTGGCCTTTGGAAGGCCGCCGTAAAATCGATGAAGGAGCATCTAAAGCGTACTCTAGGCAGTACAGTTCTCGTATCGGATGAAATGGCCACGCTGGTGGCGCAAATCGAAGCCTGTCTCAACTCGAGGCCAATTATGCCGGTCTCTAACGATCCGAACGACATGGAGATATTGACACCAGGCCATTTTCTTGTGGGAAGGCCGCTCACAGAAATACCACAACCTTCGCTTCAAGACCTCAACGAGACCAGGTTATCGAGATGGCAGCGAGTGCAGAACTTTCTTCGGCAAATTTGGAAACGTTGGTCCACTCAGTACCTTTCTAATCTTCAAGCTCGAACAAAGTGGACCAGACAACGGAACAACGTCACGATCGGAACCATGGTGCTGCTATGTGAGGAAAATATACCACCCCTCAAGTGGCGCACGGGACGAGTAATTGAGATCCACCCAGGGAAAGATGGCAACATACGTGTCGTGAAACTTCGCACGAAGGACGGAGAGTTCTTGCGGGCGATATCCAAAATTTGCGTCTTGCCCATACTGGACAACGAAGCTACGTCATCATCAGTTCACGGGAAGGACTAATTCCTTCTCCATCAGGCGCTTTTGGGCGCTGCGGAGACCTGCCGGTCTTCGCGTCCCAGTTAAGTCGTTATTGTTCAAAACAACTTCAAAAAGCTCAGAGAATGTTTTGTATCCATAGCCAAGTTTCCCGCCGCGGCTGGAGCCGCACCTCCGAAGTTCTGATGTTCAGTTTGCGTCCCATTTGATGTCGCTCCATTCCGAAGATCTTCATTTCACCCAGCTCAACTCACCTCCTGTTTCAAATAATTGTTTATGCGTCAAGTATTCTGTGGGGGTTAAGGAATCCCCACGCAAAGTTATGTATATTTAACATTCATTGGAATTCGTGATATCAAACACTACTCCGTATGACCAGCAGGATCCAACATCGAATTCAACTGCCGTTAACAATCGTCCAAGGTCACCCTCGAAGTTGCAATACGCCCGCGCAATGGAAAACCATCATCATGTCGTACCAACTCGGCTTACAATGGACTCATCGTGAGCGCAACCGCGCTAGCGGAGGCGGACGGCCTCCGCGGACCAGGTAAGTCGTTTGTAATTTGTATTTATCAGTTAAAAAATCGCCTCTCATCTCATTCATAGTGTCCAGCCAAAGAAACCCTCATCCGAGGTCGAAGGATGAAGATTAGCGATATCGATTCGAGAAGTAATCCATCGACAATCCCCAGCACCTGCACGATGATGATACCGATGATACGAGCAACGATAAAAAGACGAACGCGGGACCCGTCAGCAGCTGCAACCACTTGGATGTTCACTATCAATCTATTATAATCATGTACATATGTTCATTCTGCTATGTAAATTAGAAAATAGGAGATTTTTGAATTGTATAATTAGTTTTCAAATTGCATATAACTCAGTTGAAACTAATAATTTCAAGGCGGCCGGTATGTTTACGCCGGTCATCTGTTATAGGATTTTAAAGCTTTCCAACGCACCGCACTGCGAGATCACTCACTCAATCAATGAGTGTCCCTAGTATATAGATCGATTATAGATAGAAGAGATAGTTTTTCTGTTTTCGCATGTAGGTCTTATCAGTGCATCTCGTTCAGCATCGATCGTCTCACGATCGACAGCAGAGCCGAGCGTAGGTAGGATGCCGATAAGAAAAACATCGCATCCAGTTGGATAAGCGACGATCGATAGATAGAAGTTAGTTACCAATAAACCGTTCGCATGATCACATCGATTTTCCTTACACCTCGCGTTTTGTACTGTTGTGAAAGGTTAAAGTTTAGCACAGTTGAATAAACCATACAGTTTTTGCCTTTTTCCGTATTCAGTAGTCGCGTACTAAGTGCCTTTTTTCCGTGTATCCGACAATCACCTTTCCGAACACCAGGTTTTAGAAAAAAAATTGAATATGGCCTCCTTCCCGGAGGAACTCGGATTCCGCTCAGTTGCCAGTATGGTCAAACACCCTCAGAATGTCCTCCGAGGACCAATTTTGAAAAATCATGAAGTTTGGTGCGTCGCAAGCCAGTTTTAAGAAAAGATATGAATATGGCCACTTTCCAGGAGAAACTCGGATTCCGCAGGGCCTTCTTAGGTTTAAAATAGATCCTATTTAGTGGTCCTTAGCCTCTTGTTCAGTAACTCCTATCCCTACCTCCCCGCGATGCCGGCTGTGCTGCGAGCAACCTTAGGGACGATCGAGTAACCAACCCCGGTGGGAACTTTGGTTGTAGGCTGACAGGGAAGGGGGGGTTTGCTTCTGCAAACCTGAGCGTCTGTTCTCCAGGAGGAGCGGCTTACAACAGCGTCTGTCTCCCATGTTAGGGGCGGCTGAACGACGTTCGAGTGCCAGGAAAGGACTCTAAGCTCAACTGTGCACTATGGTCCTTCGGAAAGTAGGGGGTTGGTGTCCGGCCCTGCGAGCCAGCCGTAAAAAAGAATTGCAACGGAAAATCAGCAACAGAACATAGGACGTGACCGAGGTTGGAGCCGGTAGTCGCAAACCGAGTATTGTGGCGAACTATTTTTGATTATGTCTTATCCTAAATGTGATGTTGAACAAATTGTTCAATTTTGCGACCGCGAAGCCCTCGTTTGAGCTGGACACAACCTCCTGGACTGGGAACTTGTCCGTCATCCATAGTAATGCCTTATTAGACCTGTCCACAACCCAGTTTCCGTTACCAGTGGCTAGCCCCTTCGAAACGATAATGTGACCCATAACCACCAGCCAGGCACGAGAAATTGTCACCTCACTTATACTTACAACGAAAATCAAATCATTGTGAATAATAACATTGAATATCGGCTCCTTATAAATGAAAACAAAAGCCGATCCTCGTCGAATCACCTTCATACGCCTCCGGCTACTTTCCACGGTGCCAGCCATCTCTATCAGCTGGACCGCTGAAGCAGAACACGCCGGCCGAGCATACACAAAATGCTTCGGGTTTTAATAAACAGGAGCAAGAGATGAAGAGAAGGGTAAATATTTGCGCTGTATGTGTTAATTAAAATAAATTACAAAACGCGATTCAGGAATGTGAGCCTCTCCGTGCCCCCGCCTCCCTCCCTCGCCCGACTATCAGATGGGTGGAAAACCTCGGTTACTGTTTGCTTTCAAGCTTCTGCCGATAAGGAACAACAAAAGGGGGACAGGATTTAAATCCGTTATTAGGACAACGATATCATTAACATCCTGCGAGCGAGCATGGATATAGGTATGTGTGTAGATAGGAAAAGCTGGCTCAAATGAACCACGACGCGATTGATCTGGGTGCGGTCTTCTGCCGGTTTGAATTGTAATGGAAGTGATACCTATATATATTTTTTCTCGATTGTCAGAGCTGTCCGCTGTTGTTGTGGAATGTGGAAGGAAAAAGGCAAACAGCTGGGTGGATTACGGAAAGGTGGGAATCGGCCGATAACCATCGTAATCCACGGCTCAATAATTGGCTCATGAATTTATGTATGATTGGCACGGAATCGGCTTGGTTTGATCGGATCAGGTTGCCAAAGAGCCACTTATGTGGGCGTTAGTGGAATACAGAACATTCAGCTGAAGAAAAACTGAACAATGGCAATGGAATAAAAATCTGCATTTCACGGAAGATAAAATAGAACTTCGAGTGAACGCATTCAACAAGCAAGTTCTGCGAATCGGTAAACAAGAACACCCGATATCCCTGTTTGTTCTGCACTGGATCAGGCATTGTGTGCACATGTTTGCCATCGCTCCTTCATTGTAATTTTCCATTTAATTGACAGCTCATCTATGCTTCGTTTAACTGTATGGACACAGGAATAATACAGTGGATTCTCGTTCCTACCGAAAAACTCGTTCAGCGAAAATTAAAAATGCACACCAACTAACCATCCGAGCCA
The DNA here is from genome assembly GCA_034211315.2 of Aedes japonicus. NCBI lineage: Eukaryota > Metazoa > Arthropoda > Insecta > Diptera > Culicidae > Aedes > Aedes japonicus. The sequence continues at coordinate 9,853 of JASCZW010020707.1, forward strand.
TGAGCAGCAGTGCATTCATCAGCGGCTCCGAAAGACCATGAAGTAGGAACGGGAGAGCGCACTAACAACTGACTGAATCCAATCTCTTGGCTGGGCTGGGGGAGTGTTGGGGGGACAGCAGCTGAGTGCTTGTGTAACAAGGCGATAATTACTCGCCTGTCGGTTGCATGCATGTCCCAAATTTGCGGGCGAAAAAAAAATATTTCAGAAAAAAAAGTTTGTTCTGGAATCGAACTCGTTCTGGGCTGTACATGAAACGAATCGTTTCATCCGTTTCATCAATAATGTAGAATTGAATCGTGTGGAGCAGAATAATTTTCGCTCAATAGATTAATTGTCACCAGCTTTTTGTCGCATCGCTCGTCGGTTGCCGGTGCGGTGCCGAGGACGGGGGCGGGGGAGATGCCGCTTCCGGTACTTCCTCGCTTTTGTCTTCAGTCGCCACAGTGATGATTCGCGGGGGTGTGTGTATGTGAGTGTAAGTGTGGCATATGATTGGAAATGAGTATGGGGTCTGTTCACAGTTCCACAATAGAATATAGGGAAACCAATTTCGCCCCGGAAAAAGAGTTCTTACCGGTTTTGGTAGAACCGCATTTACCCTTCGAAGCATTTTGGCAGTTGAAATGGGTTGTAGTTTTCGAAAGGGAATCCAGTTGTTGAAAGTTATCAAGAAAACTACCCTTAAAGGGCGATACGGTCAAAATTTGGTCAATATCAACTTGACGTATTTCTTTCAATTTTGCATTTAAAAAACCTGAACACCCCTCATTTTGAAGGTGTGTGTGTGTAGAATGTTGCTCCTATTTTGATTTTGGAATTCACTTTTCAGTTGTCAAAATGCCGTCCAAGCAAGAAGAGCAGCGTATCAAAATTTTGCTCGCGCATCGTGAAAATCCGAGCTACTCGCACGCAAAGTTGGCAAAATCGCTAAAAGTTGCCAAATCAACCGTTACAAATGTAATTAAAGTGTTTGGGAAACGTTTGTCGACAGCCAGGAAGTCTGGATCGGGAAATCGAAAACCGGAAGCCGCTGAGACGACAAAGAGAGTTGCCGGTAGTTTCAAGCGAAACCTAACCTATCTCTCCGAGATGCCGCAAATAAGCTGGGTGTATCGTCTACAACCGTGCATCGAGCCAAAAAACGAGCCGGACTATCGACTTACAAGAAGGTAGTGACTCCAAATCGCGATGATAAACAAAATACGACGGCCAAAGCGCGATCCCGGAGGCTGTACACGACGATGCTGACGAAGTTTGACTGCGTGGTAATGGACGACGAAACCTACGTCAAAGCCAACTACAAGCAGCTTCCGGGACAGGAGTTTTATACGGCAAAAGGAAGGGGAAAGGTAGCAGATATTTTCAAGCACACGAAACTGTCAAAGTTCGCAAAGAAATATCTGGTTTGGCAAGCCATCTGTACCTGTGGCTTGAAAAGCAGCATTTTCATAGCTTCCGGGACTGTCAACCAAGAAATTTACGTGAAAGAGTGTTTGAATAAACGTCTGCTGCCTTTCCTGGAGAAACACGGTTGTTCCGTACTGTTTTGGCCGGATTTGGCATCTTGCCATTACGGTAAAAAGGCCATGGAGTGGTACGCCGCCAACAACGTGCAGGAGACAAGAACCGTACAAGAACCCTCCCAACACGCCAGAGCTCCGCCCAATTAAGAAATACTGGGCAATTGTCAAGCGGAACCTAAAGAAGACCAATAAAACTGCTAAGGACGAGCAGCAGTTCAAGGCAAACTGGCTTTCTGCGGCGAAGAAGGTGGACAAGGTGGCTGTACAAAATCTGATGGCAGGGGTCAAGCGTAAGGCCCGGCAATTCGGATTTGGAAAAGCGGAAGCCTAACTGAATATTTTTCCTGAATTTTATACTAATTGAACTTGAAAAGAAATTTAATTTGATTTTTAAATAAACGATTTCACCGATTTACACGCGTTTTCCCTTGACCAAATTTTGACCGTATCACCCT
>JASCZW010020708.1:0-11830 GCA_034211315.2 Aedes japonicus
TTGTTAAAAATGATAAAAAAACACATAAAAATTGATTTAAAAAACAAATACAGTGAAAAAAAGATTCATTCCATAATGAGTTTGTATATGTTTACAAAAGTCATAGATTTGCAAAAGAGCTGGGCGTTAAGATCCATCCTGTCAAAAGATACAGATGGAAGTTTGGTTTGGCTTACTGGTAATGTTTTTTTGACACAAACGAAAATTATCAGAAAAAAAGATCCATTTCAAAATTCAACAGAAAAATGGGTAAAAATCAAGTAATTAGTAATCATTGTTTCCCCCAGTTGTCTATTGTAGTCTTTTTAACACATTTCAACTATTATCTGTATATACCATAGATATACAATGTTTTATTGTAATAGATAATTGAATTGCATTGTATGAGTATTTTATTGTTTTGCTAAAAAATGTACGGTTCGTCTCGATTGTAGGTATGTGGTTATATATCTAGTTATTAGTAATATGATTTAAAGTATTTAGTTGAATAAATGCTGTACACGCTAAGATCAGTTTACCCAAATATGGGTGAAGAATACCCATAATCGCAAAAAGTGCACATACCCATTTATGGGTACGTTACTACTTACCCATATTTGAGTATTTTTTCCCATACAAATTAACTCAAATATGGGTAAAGTCAACTTTACCCATAAATGAGTATGTGCACTTTTTTGAGATTATGGGTAAACTGAGCTTAGCGTGTAGTTTTTTTTTTTTTGCACACGTTTTCATTCTCGTTTTTGTGCGCCGTTTACCTGTGCCGGGTTAGTAAAATGAGTTGTGAAGTTTGCTCGTTGGACTCTTCCGCCGATTCCGTTCTATGGCAGTGTGTTGGGTGCACCCGACAATTTCATGCTGGATGCGTGGGAGTACTTGTCCAGCGTAACTCGCTCAGGAAGAAGGATAAAAAGCTGATTGATACTACGTCATACGTGCTTCCGTGCTGTGGTTCATGCCAAAATCTTATCACGGCTCACTTTGACTTCAATGTGCTTACTAAGCAACAGGCCGAGCTGGCCAAGCAAATAACAGAAAACACGGAGGTGATTCATCGTACTGCAGCTAACTCTGGCAAGGTGGACCTAATTCATGAAGCAATCGATAAGGTGGATGGATTGCTTGTTGATATTAAAAAACAGCTGTCAGCAAGTAGCAGAAGCGGTTTAACTGACATTGTTGCCATAAATAACCACTTGACTTCACTATGTGATATTGCGATGAAGTCATCGAAAGAAAACATATCCACGTCAATGAAATCAATAACGTCGGGTATAGCCGAGGACTTGAAATTTTTGAATGGCGAAATTAAACATGTCAGTGAACTGACAGAGAGCATATCATCCAGTAGCAATATCAATATCAATCAATTACCGTTAGCAATAGATATATTGGATGAGCTGAAATCTTTATCAGCGAGTATATTGACCATCGAATCAAAAGTAGTAAACTGCTCTCCGGAATCGGTGGATTCTTTAGAATATGAGCTAAATTCTATAAATGAAGTTCAAATAATCGATCCATCAGGCTGGCGCATGCTTGGTACGAAAAGAGTATTTAAAGCTGATTGGACAGATTTCGATAAACGGAAACAGCATCGTTTAAACATGCAAAAGCAGGCTGAAAAAGCAAGAAAGCGTAGGAAAGAAGCACGAAATAAATATTTGAACGTCCATCACAGCAGCAACCATAGGAATTTTACCAACAACATCAACAACAACAATGACCGACGCAACTTTCAAAGGGATCACAGCGGTAACAGCTTTTTGCCACCGGATAGAATACTTCTTGCAACAGCAAAGGAGAGATTTTCCAAACCACCACAGCATTCCGCGTTTGACGCCCCTACTTTTTCTGCTACCCACCGGCCAATACAGTTCCAGAGAGGAGAAATTCTGAATCCTCACTCGGTGCATGACGGATTACCACGATCTACTCCCGCCAGGCAACCCATCTGGAATTCTCCCGGATGTTCTTCAGACCCTTCGACAGCTTGTGAGGCATGCCATATTCAGCATTCGTGTTTTCGACGCAACTGACGAACTTCTTAGGCAAAGGATATGACGACGAAATTACTGCGGAGGTAACGGATCCAGACATTCTTTCAGACTTGACGAACCCAGTACAGCAAACAGAAATGGTAAATAGTTTTAATACAAACGATTCTAATGTTATTTTACAATCAGCGTGTGAAATCTTAGTATATTGTCAGAATTTTAATAGAATGAGAGGCGCTGTTAAGATAAACGAAATTCAGAAAAAGATTTTAAGTTGTTCTTACACAGTGATTCTTGCAAATGAAACTAGCTGGGATGAAGGTGTAGGAAGCGCGGAGGTCTTTGGTAATAGATTTAATGTCTATCGTGATGACCGTAATTATCAATGGTCGGAAAAGAAGTCAGGAGGTGGAGTTCTAGTCGCTGTTTCAAACATTTTCAACTCTGAAATCATAGTTACACCTAAATTTAAAGAATTTGAACACGTGTGGGCAAAAGCTCAAGTCGCAGGTGAAACACATATTTTTGTTTCGGTTTACTTTCCTCCCAACAATGCCCGTAAAGACATATACGATAAGTTTTTCGGTGTTGTTGAAGAAATTATGTCTAGCTCACCACCAGAAGTTAAACTACATATTTATGGTGATTTTAACCAACGAAATATTGACTTCACTCCAGACATGGATAACGAATACATATTACTCCCCGTCTTTGGAGAAAACGAAACATTAAATTTTTTGTTTGACAAAATTGCAAATTTAGGACTAAATCAAATTAACCATGTTAAAAATCAGCAAAATTGCTATTTGGACTTGCTGTTGACAAACATTTACGATGACTTTATGTAAATGAATCATTATCGCCAATATGGAGAAATGAAGCATTTCACACTGCAGTCGAGTATTCTCTGTTTGTGCATAACTATGAAACAATTGTAGACAATGAATTCGAGGAAATATTTGATTATCAATCAGCAAATTATGACAACATTAGGAATAAACTACATAATATTGATTGGCAAACAGTGTTAAGGATTGAAGAAAATGTGGAAAATGTACTGAGGTATTCTACAAAAAGCTGTTTAAAATAATACATGAAGAAGTGCCGGTCAAAAGAAGAAGGCGTCAAATTACTTCCAAAAATCCGGTTTGGTTCAACAAGGAAATAAGAAACTTAAAAAATCGTAAACAGAAGGCACATAAAATCTATAGAAATAAAAATAATCAAGAAAATATGGAAAACTATGTGGATATCTGCAATCGACTCAATTTGGCGATGAGTATAGCATTCGAGCAGTATAATTTTAAAATTGAGCAAGAAATTAAATCCTGTCCAAAAAACTTTTTTAACTATGTCAAGACCAAACTGAAAAGTGACAATTTTCCGTCTAAAATGTACCTTGATGATAGTGAAGGTAATAACTCGGAAGAGATATGCAATTTATTTGAGAACTTTTTTCAAAAAAACTACACAACATATTCAGAACCAGATCGCGATCGTGAATACTTTAGTTTTCAACCTGAATTTCCAACTGACATTAGCATTAGTAAAATCAATGTGCATGACACAATATGTCACTGGAATCGGGAGACTTCCCAAAAATATGGAAAAAGTCATTCCTAGTACCTATTTTCAAATCTGGTAAAAAATCTGATGTCAGCAATTATCGTGGTATAGCCCTTATTTCTTGTATCCCAAAACTTTTTGAGGCGATCATAAATGAAAAACTATTTATCCAAATAAAAAATAGAATAACTACCTCACAGCACGGATTTTTCAAAGGCCGTTCGGCAACCACTAATTTACTCGAATTTGTGAATTATTCTCTGGAAGCAATGGAAAACGGAAGTCATGTAGAAGTTTTGTACACGGATTTTAGCAAAGCTTTCGACCGCGTCGACATACCCATGCTTCTTTTTAAATTACAAAAGTTGGGAATACAACCTAAACTAATCAAATGGCTTGAATCATATTTGACCAACCGTGAACAAATTGTTAGATTTAACGGGGAAAAATCGACTTCTATTCATGCTAGTTCGGGAGTACCACAAGGTTCTCATTTAGGACCGCTTCTTTTTATTTTATTTGTGAATGACATATCTTTTTTACTTAAGAAACTAAAATTTTTAATGTATGCTGACGACATGAAATTTTTTTTAGAAATAAAAAACGGCGAAGACTGTGACATATTCAAAAAATGAGATACAAATATTCCACACATGGTGTAACAAAAGCCTTCTAGAACTAAATGTAAAAAAATGTAACTTGATTACATTTACAAGAAAACGAGACATACCTAATTTAGTAATAACTTTAGGAAACCAGAACGTTGAAAGGTGTGATGTAGTCAGGGACTTAGGTATTATGTAAGACACTAAACTTTCGTTTACTGTTCATTATAACACAATTATAAACAGAGCCAGTAATATGCTAGGCTTTATAAAACGGTTCTGTTATAATTTCCGTGATCCATACACAATAAAAACACTGTACGTGGCTTATGTCAGATCAATACTTGAATATTGTAGCATAGTTTGGTCCCCATTTTCAATTACACATGAAAATAAAATAGAATCTGTGCAAAAACAGTTTTTATTATACGCACTTCGTAAGTTAGGTTGGACAGTATTTCCTTTACCATCGTATGAAGCTCGATGTATGCTAATCAACATTCAAACACTGAAAGAGCGTCGAGAATTTGCGATGGTTTCATTTAGAAACAACATTGTCTCACACAGAATTGACTCGATGGAACTATTATCAAAACTAAACTTCTACACACCAACACGTTATTTAAGGCACCGACAGTTATTTGCAACAAATTACCATCGTACGAACTACGGAAAATTTGGACCCATTAATCAAATGATGACTATTTACAATAAACATTGCCATAGTATTGATTTTACAATGTCCAAAACAAAATTAAAACAATATTTCCGCGCGCAGTAATAACTAGGAAGTCCTTACATATACTATTGGTAAATACCAATGCACACTACATTGTATTGAAACAAATTTAGAGTTAAAACAATTTAGCGTATAAGATAAACTATGTAACAAAACGGTCTACAAACTCGATTGACGACAAATAAATAAAAAAAAAGTTGATATTCTGCTAAAAATCCTGTAATAAATCCTTTATTTTCTGTTGATTCACTTTTTAACAGTTCAATTATAAGTTACTTATCTATATTAGGGAATAGAGCTCAACAACCATGTATGGGAAGGTTCATTAATTATATCACGCAATGGTTCATACAAAAAACGTGACAAGGGGGATGAGGAGGGGGGGGGGATATAAAAAGTCAATTTTTGCGTGACGTAATTAATGGACGTTCCCTAAGTTGGTTATGGAAATCTATTCAAACATGAGTCGAATTCGGTTGAAATAAACTTAACAATATTTGAAATAAGAGTTACTAAAAAATAATTAATCATTTGTTGATTATACTAGATTAAACGGACAAATTACTGGTCAACATCGACTTGAATCCAATCCGTGGTGATCCGTAATTAACGCTCCAAACTAAATTTACTCATTTTTTAAGGAATCTTACTTTTCGCATTCATGAGTTGTATTCAAACCACTTTTGAGTAATGTTCAACGATCGTGCACAAATTGAATGTAAAATATAATGCAATAGATCAACTTCTGAACATGGCGATTCGAGATCCGTTTATAATATATTTAAATTTTTACTCTGTTTTAATCAGTGCCTTGGATTTTCATAAAATATTCATGAGAAGTGAAAATGATTTATCCCAGTGTAATGATGATTTTTACTTTCCCGGTTTTCATGGTTACCACTGTCACTTCTATGCCAACTGAATTTTGTTTGCTGCAATGAATGAAGTCGGCTCTATGTGCGGGTCAAAAATCTGCTGTCACTGTTGTTTTGATTATCAATCGGTAAGCATGAATTTCATTTGATGAAATGTGAATATCATCTCTTGTGATGATTTTTCATTATTAAGTGATTTTGAATCCTAATCCAAACATGGAACAACCAGGGCCGCATCATCGTCCCAGAGGAATAGATGCTAGCAATGTTGTGCAAGAATACCCTGGACTGGGCTGCCCTTGCATTTTTTCGATCCCGACGGGTAATTGATATTTATTGTGGCTGATTGAATTTCATTTCTGACATTTCGAAATTCGTTTAGAAAATGAACTTGTTTACACAAATGAATATCAAAGCATTTTGAAAATTGAAAGTTCGTTCTTCTGGTTACGTTTGTTGTCATGAGTTATCATTTGATTTTCTCATGGAACTAGTAGGTAGTCAATGTTATGTTGCCTGAAAATCCACGCTTTTGAATCGAATGAGCATGACTTTTAACAAGCCTGGTTTTAATACAGTTTGTCCAGCGGGTGGATAGTCCTGAAGAAAACGAATGTATTTTTTGGCTCAGGAAGTACTAGCACACCAATCCCAAGCTCGGTCCCAAGCTTAATGATTCGCCCCTAATAACGAAACTCGCACCAACACACCCTCAAATATTCTGTCAAAATTACATAGCGAATCAAAACAAAGCCAAAGATACTAGTACCGAATGGTACTCAAAAGTGCAAGAGTGTATAGCAAGGTGTAGAGTACAAGGTGCACCTCGAAAGGGGTTCTACAACAGTGAACCAATTTCAAATCGCTAGTTACATATTTATTATTGGTTTGTTAATGTTTACTATTTGCGATACAACTATTCATATCTGATAACGTTTGCTTTAAAAGAATAGACAAAAATGGCCAATTTTTCATGGGTTAACCTTCACCCGCACTGACAAAACTGCCCATGCAGCATCAATCATAGTAACCCATGAGGCAGCAGATAAAATTTGTCAGCTCTATCAGTCGAACTCTAACCGTGATGGCAAAAACAGTGAAGCAATTCCGTACAGAAGTGTGCGCGTTCAAACAACAGCACCCCGCCGCGTCAAAAACGGACATCTTGCGGCACTTTGTGAATGCTGGATACACCCGTTCCGGCATCTACAACATCTTGGCACTATTAGACAACAATCAGAGCATCGAAAGAAAGCCCGGTTCCGGACAGCCGACGACCCTGAGCGACAAGAAGCTCCAAAGGATGCTGAAGAGGAAGACCGAGGGAAAAGTGGCTACATTGCTGCGTGTGTTTGGCAGGAATGTCGGTTCAACCGGCCAAACAGTGGAAAAGTACCTAGGAACATGAACATACATGTCAGGAAGCGGATGTTGCGTCCACCGGTTTCGGAGCTGCAGGCAATCACGCAGCGGCAGCGGCTGAATAAGGGAAGGTCCATTAATTACGTCATGCAGTTAAGGGAGCGGGGGGGTTTGGGATAACGTGACGATCCATACAAAAAAAATTTGAAGGTCCATACAAAAAACGTGACAAGGGCGGGTTATAAAAGTCATTTTTTGCGTGACGTAATTGATGGACGTTCCCTAAGATGGTCAACTCGATTTTCCCGGCGAATCGCGACGTGGCGGTGGTGATGGACGACGAGACGAGTACGGAATGCCTGCCTGAAAATGCGTCGTTCATCAAGAAATAAGGGCGAAGACGCAGTGTTCTGGTTGGATATGGCGTCGGCTCACTAGTGGCAACAATCAATATGTAACTAGCGATTTGAAATTGGTTCACTGTTGTAGAACCCCTTGGTCCGAATTACACCTTGAAGCCAGCACCTTGTTATACATATTTGCGCCTTTGTTTTGATTTGCTGTGTTATTTTGACAGAGTATTTGAGAGTGTGTTCATGTGAGTTCATTATAAGGGGTGCATTATTGAGCTTGGGACCGAGCTTGGGACGATGTTCTAGTACTGACTGAGCCAAGAAAAAAATCGTTTTTGTATGGGACCTACTGGTCTTAGAGTTAGTCTATGCTAGTGGGGTGCAATTTAGAAAAAATATCGGATTACGACCGTCACGAAAAGTGGTCAGGTTTTGAGCGTAAATATCTCAGCCATTTCTCAAACAAGTTTTAAAACTATTGCATTAATCGATCGGAGATATTTCCATAGACTAACTCTAAGACCAGTAGGTCCCATACAAAAACGATTTTTTTTCTTGGCTCAGTCAGTACTAGAACATCGTCCCAAGCTCGGTCCCAAGCTCAATAATGCACCCCTTATAATGAACTCACATGAACACACTCTCAAATACTCTGTCAAAATAACACAGCAAATCAAAACAAAGGCGCAAATATGTATAACAAGGTGCTGGCTTCAAGGTGTAATTCGGACCAAGGGGTTCTACAACAGTGAACCAATTTCAAATCGCTAGTTACATATTGATTGTTGATATTTCCACGCATAAATTTCAATAGAGAAAAATGTTCATTTTGGACCACATACTATTGAAAAATTCAAAAATATCAAGCCTTGTCTTAAAAAGTATAGGCAAAGTACAGGCCTAAGGGATCGTATATGACCGCAAAAGGAAAATGGCTGTATAATATCACAGACTGATTAAAAGTGTACACTGTCTGTGGCAAATTTGTTCTACATTAATTCTACTACCTTGTAAAATTATTTTTTTTTTTTTGGCTGAATGTACTTCATTGTGTTGTGTCAATTGTGTAATGAGTTTCGTGAAAATCGGTCGAGTGATTTCAGTGATGGCTTCGAATGAAGAAACAGTGCGCCAACAAATTTTGGGCACTCACTTCGAATACCCAAACGCTTCTCATCGATGGATCGGACAACAGCTCGGAATCGCACATTCAACCGTATCTCATGTGATCAAAACGTTCAAGGACCGTAAGACAACCGGAAGCGGAAAAATGGTAGTGGCAAAAAACGTGGCACATCAAATCCGGAGAAGGCCAGGATGGTATTGAACCAATTTAAGCGTTATCCCAACATTTCGATCAGGGATGTTGCGAAAAAGGCGAAAGTTTCAGTTTGTTTTGTGCAGAGAACAATGAAACGTTCTGGATTACATGTGTACAAGGTCCAGAAGGCACCGAACCAGAGCGATAAACAGAACTCGGTGGCCAACACTCGTGCAAGGAAATTGTACAGGGAGTGGCTCACAAAACCGTTCTGCATTGTGATGGACGATGAGACCTACATTAAAGCCGACACCAAACAAATTCCAGGACAGGAACACTACGTCACCACCTCTAAGTTGGCCTTTCCGGAGAGTGTACGGAAGAAGAAACTGTCGAAATTCGCCAAAAAATTCCTTGTCTGGCAAGCGATCTGCGGATGTGGCAAAATGAGTCAGCCCTTCATCACCTCTGGGACCGTAAACGGACAAATCTACAAGGACGAATGCCTCCAAAAACGACCTCTGCCCTTCTTGAGATCTCACGATGGCCCGACACTGTTTTGGCCGGATTTGGCATCTTGCCACTATGCCCGGCCCGTCTTAGACTGGTACAAAGATAATAATGTAGTTTTTGTACCAAAAGACGTCAACCCTCCAAACACTCCGGAGCTTCGCCGAATTGAAAAATGTTGTGCAATCATGAAGGCAAAGCTCGTTAAAACTCCAAAACTGATAGAAAATGAACTTGACCTAAAGAAAGTGTGGTTAAAAGTAAGTAAGCAAGGCGGTCCTATCATTGCCCAAAATTTGATGAAAGGGGTCAAGGCAAAGGTGCGGGCATTTGGGTTGGGAGAAGAGATTCAATAAACCAATGATGTCAAAACTTAATCATTTACATATATAATAAAGTACTACTATTTCCAGAAAGTTTGAAAAGAATCGGGTTCAAGGAAAATATTTGGTGACCTTTTTTGTGTGTCCAAATTTCATCGACTACAGTCTTTAACGGTTGCCCACATCCATAAAAATATCATACATAGATGGCACTGTTGCTTTAATTTAAGGATGTATATGAAAGAACGGAGGTTGTGAAATGTCAAACTTCGTGGTTTGGTACGATGTTTGTCCTCCCATTTTACACAATTATGTATATATTCTCGGTCGCACACAAGAATTTCTCTGTCCGGTTGTAACATCAGAAGAAGAAGTAGTACACGACGTGGATTAGTTTTCCCTGTTAAGAGGTTTCAACGTGGTGTAAAGTAAAAATTAAAAACCTTATTACAAGTGTGTTTTTTACTTAGAGTTTCAGGCAGTGTTGTAAGAACCCGTAGTAAAATTAAAAGTACGTGGTATTTTGAAAAGTTTGTTGATCGTGCAAGTAAAAACGGTTAGTTATGTGATAAAAGAAAACTATTGTAGCGTTAAAATCAAAAGTCCATACTATTTGCTAGTGTTTCTCAGAAAAAGGTAATTTCGAATAAAAAAAAGAAACTATTATGATTGAGCGACGTCACTACGAGGGGTACTAATGCCAAGTGGCAGGTCCACCAAGGGCCTTTTTCTTTTGTATCTGTTCCCGCAGGAAGCTTTAACCGACAAAAAGATGTCCTATTAGCGTACATTCACCGTCAAATTTTTCTTCTGTGCCAGAGGTTCCACATGAACAATTTACGGCCCACCTTCCGAAGCACCTGTATGTGATTGGGACGGATCAGGACCGATACCGTGCAAAAAGAAAGCCACATCTTCCATTTTCGGGAGATCCTTTGTCGGGAGTAGCCACTGAGGGTAATTCGAAGGATGAATCTTTTTGGCGACGAAATTTTCATTGTTTGCAGCATACCATTTTAGTACCTCCTTAGAGTAGTGGCAACAATCAATATGCAACTAGCGATTTGAAGTTGGATCACTATTGTAGAACCCCTTGGTCCGAAGTGCACCTTGAAGCCAGCACCTAATTGTACATATTTGCGCCTTTGTTTTGATTTGCTGTGTTATTTTGACAGAATGATTGAGAGTGTGTTCGTGTGAGTTCATTATTAGGGGCGCATTATTAAGCTTGGGACTGAGCTTGGGACCGATGTGCTAGTATTGACTGAGCCAAGAAAAAAAAACGTATTTGTATGGGACCTACAGTTAGTCTATGGTAGTGGTAGGTGGCTAGATCCGGCCAAAACATAACGTTGGTCTTGTGTTGCCGAATGAAGGGTAAAATATGCTATTTCATACACTCTTTAATGTCATTGTGTAAGATGTGATGAAAACCTTGGTTTTAACACAACTGCAGATTTCTTGCCAAATCATGAGTTTCCGAGCAAATGTTTCAGCCAAAACAAATTTATACCTTGAAGGGATATCTCCACGACCAGTTGCCAGGTAAAATTTTCGTCCATGAATTTGTTTATAATCCATTTTGACATATGTTTCATCATCCATTAAAATACAGCCATCAAATTTCGCGAAAACTCGTTCGTATAGTAATCGTGCTCGCTTTTTGGCTTTCAGGGAGCGATTTGGATGTTTACAGGCACAAAAAGACTTATGTATATCCTTCTCTTGACAGGATGTTACGCACGGTGGAAAAGTTGCAATCATATTTCTTTGCCAAATCCCGTATGGAGACACCTGGGTTGCGTTCACGTACGTCATCACTTTTCTCCTCAGCTCTTTGTCCCTAGTGCCACATTCATGATAGATGCGCTGTGCTCTATCTACACTCAGAGTATCCTTGTAACGTTTGATTACGAGACACACCGTTGGCTTCGGGAATTTAAACACTTTTGCTATTTTTGAGGCCGACCACGAAGGATTCTCCAGATGTTTGTTAACAATTAATATTCGTTTCTCAAGTTGATCCGTATTTTCGAAATGCGTCGATCAATCGAGGAAAACTGTTTTCCAATTTCTCTGTCAATGGAACATCATCAAAGACCTGTCAATCGTATTTGTTCCAATATGGACGCCGCGCCGTGGTGTATTGAACCATGCGTCCAGATTTACTTTGAATCGAGCTTTAAATATTCAAACATATTCAATTAATATTTTTACAGCTCCACAAACATTATAAAAA
>JASCZW010020709.1:0-11826 GCA_034211315.2 Aedes japonicus
AAACAGAATAATGATAAGTTAACGTTTTGTATTTAGAAAATGGTATAAATACGGAAGTTGGCGAAGGGTTTCTTAAAGTCGAGTTATTAGTACGAGACACTGAAGAGAGTCTGCACATTGTAGACGAAATATGCGTATCTGTCAAGATAAGCAAAGGTAGTTGGAATTAAATGGAAAATACTAATTTTTCTTCTCATTTCTAGTTACAGGTATTCCACTCAACAGCTCAAACCCTCTTGGATTCATCATTTTTATTGGCACCCTAGCATTAACATTGACGTTTGCACACTTCGTGGATGGAGCTACGAGGAGGAATAATTCATTGCAGACATTGCATGCCACCATTAAACGAAACCATTCGCTGATACGTTTCTTCACATGCAACTTGTCCATGCAACCGTTTGTGATAGGGAGGATTTGGTATCTACCTTAAGAAGACACGGGAAACCCACGTAGCCTTCAAAAGATATTTAAAGAAAAAGGAAATGAATAGTTGGAGAAAAGAGTTGAACAGAATGTCCTGTTTGGTGTACAGAACAAAAAATTATTCAAAAACGGTCGTTGGGAGCATCTAGTCTAAGAAGATTAAGTCATGCTACATTTCTTTTCAAACGGTTAGGACTTGAGCATTAACTATAGTCCTGGCTCTCTTTGGCTTACGGTTATAGCGCCATTACTCGCTCTCTAAAAAGAGAATAATGTCTGAAAATATAAGAACGGGTAGTTAAAGAGAACTGGTCAGAATGAAGCCAAAAATAATAAAAACTGTCACATCTAAAATCACGTCCGAATTTTACATTTACAACAGCTTCTTGGATAAGGAGTGTATCGAAAAGTAGTTATAAACTTCCAAATAATAAAATAGGCATGAAAACATGGTTAAAATTAACATACTATTTCAGTTTATTACAGCTTAACATGTTTACAAAAGATCCAAACGGAAAAACTAGTCATCATGTTCATTTCTGTAGAATGCCCGTACCTTTGATTTGACACCTGCCATCAAATTCTGCACAGTGACCTTTGTGCACTTCCTGGATGCCGCTGCCCAATTTTTCTTAAAATCGGTCTTGTTTTGGGACACTGTACCATCCTTCTTAAATATACGCTTGACTATTGCCCAATAGCGTTCGATCCCGGTCGCAACTGGGGACAGTTTGGTGGGTTGATGTCTTTTTCTACGAACTTGATGTTATTCTCCGTCAGCCACTGTAGACTGGTGCTTTCTATACAATGGTAGCAACCTGTTCTTCAAACATTCCTTTGATAAATCTCAGCATTTATAGTTCCTTTTGTATAGAAAATTGAAGAACGCAAGCCACATGTGCAAATAGCTTGCCAAATGAGCACCTTCTGACCGAATTTCTCCATCGCAACAGTCGTATCTGCGGTTGGCACACGTTCCCCAACAGATTTAGTATAAAACTGCGGCCCCGGTAGCGTTCTTGAATCTTCTTTAACGTATGTTTCGTCATCCATCAAAATGCACTGGTCGACATTGTCCAAAATGCAGCTGTACAGCTTTCGAGCCCTGGTTTTGGCACGAGACTTTTGTTCCGGAGTTTGTTTGGGCACTTTCTGCTTTTTGTACGTCTTCAAGCCATTCCTGCGCTTGATTCGTTGAATCATTCCGATGCTGGTCCTGAACTTCTTGGCTAGATCGCGAGTAGAGGCAGATTTGTTCCGTTGAATATAATCCACAACTTTTTGGTCCAAATCTGGGTTGCTGGAGCCGGGTTTCCGGCCACTTTTTGGTAAATCCTTGAGGGAGCACTCCTTACCAAACTTTTCGATGATGCGTTTTACACTTGCCGGGTGAACATTTACTCTTTTCGCCAATCTGGTTGTAAGTAACACCCTTTTCGGTGCACCAGGTGTGCAGAATTTTCTTTTTAGTCTCAAATTCAATTCGCGACATTTTGAATACAACTTTATCAACGGAAATGAATGAACCGAATAATCATTTTTGACATGTAAACAAAGCAAATGGCGCTTACACGCTAAAAATATATACAGTAGTTTATGCGTAATAACGCATCGAATGTTTATAACTACTTTTCGATACACTCCTTAATATTGGGTAATCTTAAATCTAAATCGTAAAGCGTTGATAATTAGCCACAAGACTGAATATTGGGACTTGAAAGCCTTGAATTTCCATGGTTGTTGTCTTTTGTATTATAATAACATCCGACATATTTTTAACGCAGTCGGTTCCACGCGTCACGACAGGTGAGAAGTTAAAATTCGCTGTCTTCCGTGAAAAATTATATCATGATTACTTAATGCGACATATAATTCATAACAGATCGAACTTCAAAACGTAAACTGTCATGCTAGAAAATTAGAGGTGTAGGCGTAGAAAAGGAATATTTCCAAATTCATTTTTTTCAGTTATAACGGGTGTCCACTAAATAATGAGAACGAAAAGAATGGGTCAGGAAAAAAATACCAGTGAAGTTTTGTTCAAACTGATTTATTTTATTAAAAGGGTCAACTTAAATCTTCAAACTAAGTTTAGTGAATATTGTCATATGGTCCGTGGTCCGCCGTGCGCTAGCTTAGTCGTTATGCTGGAACATGACCGTTGGACGGCAGCCACATCGATTTTTCGGATGCAGCTTTTGATCCTGTTGGTAAGTTGCTTGGTGTTCTTGGCCTTCCAATTATCCTTGTATACCATGGAGCTCAAAGACCGAAGAAATCCTCGATAGGACGGCACTGTGGCAAATTTGTCGGATTCCGGTCTTTTGGGACATATGGTATATTTTGGCTCTCCAAAAACGTTAGCGTTTTTTTGCGTAGTGCGATGATGCCTTGTCCGGCCAAAACACGTATTTGCCATCCGAGTGATGTTGTTTAAGAAATGGGATGAGTATTTTCTGCAAACACTCTCTTTGGTACACCTCCTGGTTGATGGCCAAACCGCTTGGTTTGAACCACGGCTTCGAAATACCCTTATCGGATATTACGATGTATAACATAACCTTCGATTCAAATTTGTGCTTGAACTTATACATTACTTTTGGAGGAGTAGTAGATTTGTCCTTAGTGTAGAATCGGTCGTTTCCGGTATCTGAGACTTCGAAAGAGGAAAGTAGCTTTCGTCGTCCAGAACGAAAGATTTTCCGCCGTAATTCCGAGTCATCCAGCGGCATTGGGATTTCACGGTTTGAATCTGCTCATCTGTGTACTCTGGGGATCTGGTTTTCTTTCTACACACTATTCCTTCTTTCTTTAGCGTCTTGCAGATGAGTGACTTCGAACAATGGAACTTTCGGGCTGCTTCCCGTTGACTTACCGAATCCTTGTTGTTGAACATGCTGCGCAGCGAGCGGAGCGTTTTCTCATTCATTATTTTCGCTGGACGGCCGCAACCTTTCTTCCGGGTTACTCTCATGCATGCCAGGATACGGTATACGGTGGATACCGGAACTTTTCACGACAAATATGGTCCACCGTGTATTTTTTTCCACGATCTTCGTTCGCTTGAAAGAATTGTACAACGCGCGCGCGCAGTTCTTCCTGTTTCGACGGCATGCTGAACACGACTGAACATGTTAGAGTGAAATAAGAGTGTATGAAAATTTTCTGGAGAGTGCAACGATTCATTCATCTAAAGTGACATTTCTATGCGGCCGTTTTTGTTCTGATGGAAAAGTATTGAAATCATTCTCATTTTTAGTGGACACCCGTTACACGGCTAAACAGCGTTACACACATAGTTCATTCCGGTGTAATATTAAACAATCCGAATATAGCGACAACTAAGTGTCCTCAATATATTTTAGAACGAAGGTAAACGACCGGGTTTTGCATTATTTAACTTCATATGTTCTTTAACATTTGGATATAGAGGGACAACATGAATCCTACAGGATAAGATTAAGCTAAATTTTACTGCGACAATCCAGGACATTGAGAACCTTTTTATTTAATTAAATTGTAAAGCCTGTACTCGAAAAAAATTGCACCATTTTTATCGGCGTGTAACTTTTTGGTTCGTGGGTAAAAAATTGATGAAAATCTGGGTATAACTGGTTTGGATTAAATGTCGTTAAACATGAAGAAAATCGCCGGAAGATTTTGCCCGTCATGGAAATCGACTGCGACCAAGATGGATCAAGACAACTGAAATCACCATGCGACTGTGTCTCGGGTGGCAAAATCGTTTAAGAAATTCCAGACGACCGAACGACGACCTGGAAGTGGAAGAAAATCGAAGACAGCTGATCCTGTAAAGGCCCGGAAGGTGTTGGATTATTTGAAGTGCAATACGAACTCTTCGATTCGTGACGCGGCTCTGAAGGCAAAGTGTTCCGCCTGGTTCGTTCAGCAAACCATAAAACGAGCTGGGCTTCGTGTATTCAAGGACCACAAGGCACCGAACCGGTGTGATCAACAAAACACAGCGGCCAAATCCCACGCAAGGAAGCTGTCTCGAGAGTGGTTAACGAAACCAATGTGTGTGGTTATGGATGACGAAACCTACATCAAGGCAGAAGCAAAGCAGATACCGGGGCTGGAGTTCTACGTTGTCAAATCACGGTTTGATGTTCCGGAAGACATAAGGAAGAAGAAAGTGGACAAATTCGCCAAAAAATACGTGATCTGGCAAAACTGAGTAAACCGTACATCACAACGGGTGCCATCAACAACGAAATTTACCGCACCGAGTGCCTCCAGAAGCGTCTGTTACCCTTACTGCGGTCCCACGGTGACGATACATTATTTTGGCCGGATCTGGTATCACGCCATTACACGCGATCGACGTTGGATTGGTACAAATTCACCAGAGATGCTTCCGGGGGAAAGATTTTGTGCCATAATGAAGGTCAAAGTTCAAAAATCGTTCGAAGTATTTAAGAAAGAGCTGGAATTGAAGAAAAAATGGATGAAAGTGACCAAAAAGGTCGGCTCTACCATTGCACAAAATGTAATCAGGGGTCTTAAGGGAAAGGTGCGCGCTTTCAGCGATGGAAAGGAAATTGAATATAGGAACTATGCCAAAACGTAATTCATATGTATTATTTTATTTCCTGATTTATTTTCAAGAAAATCCGACTCAAAATAAATATTTGGCGAACACTTTTGTCCGGTGCATTTTTTTAGAGTACAGGCCTTAAAGCCACATCCTGATTTTTCTGATGGTTATTTGAACTAGATCTTTGCAATTAAAGCGGGCATCAAAAAGCATTTCAATTTGCATTGACAGTATAAGTATTCTGCAAACATCCTTTTGTGTTCCTCAACCTATCTCTACGTCATGTCTTGTAAGATATCAGCTTGAATCCGTCCCTGGAAATAAATGTGTTAAAACTGTTAAAACTTTCAAATTTTTCCTTTTCTTCTATTAGATTTAAGATTTTTGGCAAATTAAATCCATTTTTGTTTGGTAACTGATAAATGTGTGGCGTAACGCCACAAATAAAACAAGGCAGTTTTAATCCCCAAAGCGAAACGCAGTTGTGGCACTTTACTCCGGAGCATGTTTATCGTTTATGTACTTTATTTTCAATGATGAATTAAACAAACGTTGAAAACTTCTTGGAAATTATGAACCAAAATGACAGCGGATAGAAAAAAAACACGTCCAACCGCTGGCAAGGCTTTCTTTGCTTTTCATCATTTTCATTGGCACCCTAGTAAGCCTAAAACCTACCAATGCATACATGTTGCAGTTAACTATTAAACATAAAACGCATTTTTCAACCCCAACCATTTTTTTAAAGTGAGAAACAATTCACGCTTTCCGTTCAACTTACCGCCCTGCATCGAGTTCCCACTGATTCTCGTGGGAAATCCACCAAATCAGGAACTGAATGAGGAAATCGCCTGCACTTCAAAACACCAACCACAGGCAACAAATCACAAATTACATTGCTAGCTCCAACTTGAATGCACTGCAATGCACTCGTAATTCTTGAATTCGACTTGTTCTCCCATGTTCCGGCCGCACAACCTAAAGGTGCCATTCAGTGGCACTTAACGTCTACCGTCGTTGATTCCCGGTCTGTTCGGCAAATCGACTTCGACACCAAATGCTCGACTCAACAATTCCAAAATGGCAAACGACGAAAAATTTCACAATACGAATCTTGATTAGCAAAGGCTAACGAATGGTGCTCGGTTACATGGTGGTTTGCATTTTTGCATACAGTTGTGAAAAATGGCACAGAATGCCTCTCGGTGAGGTGGTGGTATGATTTAAAATGGACCACTTGTAGGAACGGGACGCCAGCGAAAGAAAAAAAACCTTAGAACACCGAATCGCGGGTTGCAGCTACTTTGTGCGACATTTCAACCGAGGTGGAGCAGGAAAAACAAAAAATCGCGCTCTGAATGAAAACACAAAACATAATGGGTCAATGCGATAGTGTAAGAGTTGGTATTTACTAATGTCTTGTACCACCCTCGTCGGAGAGTAGCAGGTCCCAGCCGAACACAGCAGCGCCAGTTTCAGTAGGATCGGGACGAGATAAACGTAATTCATTTTCCTCGCCTTCCATCAGAATCGGACGCAAGATTATCTGCAGCTCACCGCACACAGGTTGTATAAAAGGCTAATAGAGGTTCATTGTGTTTGGATTAATAGCTGGTTATAAGCCGCTTTCGGAGCGAATTGTTTGCCGTTAATAGAACAATTTTAATGGAATCAATGTTTTTATCCGATGCCAAGCGTGATAAAATAATGCATGTGCTTACTCCGGAGGGACTCGAATCAGGGCAGGCACTTGCTGTTTTATCTCCGTGGCAACAAACCGCAAATCTAGCTTCCTTCAGCATTCAGGCTTTTAAATCCATATGCAATAAAATTCCGCCGAAGTCGGTTCACGACCGAGTTGATAGTCTCGATGTAACGAGGGGTAAAAATTCCAGTAGCAAATTTTCTGCAAACAAATGTAGTAAAACCAGCAGCAGTAAAAATAAAAATTATTGTAGATTTTTCTCTCCAAATTGCCCATTTTATGCGAAAATGGTTCTCGTCAGGCTACTGCGTTTCGAATTGCGGCGTTTAAACAAAAATCGCCTGGCCTATCGTAAGTGGAATTGCGTGAATGCGATTTTCTTTCACGCCGCAAAACTGTAAGCAAATCTCTCGCTCTGTGAACCGGGATATGGTTATTGAACGACGACGACGGTCATGGAGCCAATTGCACCAAAATATGAGAATTATATTTACACCGTAAAATGGGGGCCTTTAATCCTACCAATGATGGCGAATGATTGCTGCAGGTTGGGCTGAGCTGCGTGGACAAGGACGTTTTTCCATTCGGATGCAATTATCCGACTGTCTGCCGTTGTGTCTCTGTGGAAGATAGTTTCTACCAGCAAAGGCGAGAGAAAATCACACGAGATCTTAATCGGTGTTAATTGGGAAATTGTGACCTTTGCGAAGTTGGGCGAAACGTGACCCTCACGAGATCGTTTAACTTGATTATGGGCTCGGCACACTTGCCGGCTCTGATTCTACCGAGATTTTCTCGAAACGGGATTTTTTCTTTGTTGAATTACGCAGATATCTCGTTAACTAAACTTGCGTGTACTACTGACAATCCTATCAACACACAATGGTGAATGGACAAATTTTGCGACAAAAATCGATAACTCAAAAACCATTAACTTTAGACAGATGAAGTCTATGGAAGATTTTATTTAAAAAACTAGTCTATCTTTTGGTTTGAGTGGTGACTAGGGTGGTCCTTTTCTGTTCTCATCTACGTATCGTTTTATAACAGTTTTTCTGACTTTCCTTAGGGTGGGACTTAAAAAAACAACTCTTTTGCTGTAACTTTTTAATTTCAATTTGATACAATACAAACTTTCATCTACAAGATCTTTGCAAAATTGTTTTTCCCCTTTTGTCCCCTTAAGGAGAAAAACTCATTTTAAAATTGGTAGTTATGCATTTTTTCTGCATAATTTTCGATCAGCAGCATCAACAATTTATATCTTTATATTAACCCATCTCCGTTTACTTATTAACATTTATATCACAGACAAACAAACAAAACACATCGAACATTTTGTATTACAAATCATCGTCACAAACACACCCGCGCCATCTGTTGAGCACACTGTAATGGATGATAAAGCTGAAAAGACGGAGGTAGTGTGTTAACGTTAAGCGTAAGAAAAAATTCATGCGTAGAGGAAAGGCTTATAAGATGGAACAGCGCTGTCGTGAATCTCGGAATGTACGGCCTCCATTTTCGGATTTCGGGCTTCCTGTTTCAGATAATAGCTTGAACACGTCTTTCCTTGTCACGGTCAATCACAAGACTGAATATATTTATCTTCCAACTCTCTAATTTTTCGTTCGCCTACTATCTAACTTGTTTCCTAGTTCTCGCACCAATCTCTCATCTATCTTACTTATGAACCTATTCTATCCCGTTTTATTTATTTTTATTTTTTATTATTAATCTGTTCATTTGCCCCACTCAATCCCTACATCCTTCACTGCCTCTACTCTCTATTCTGTTACATGATACATTATCATATCCTTGAACTTTCCTGGTTTACGCATTTCTCGTCTCGGTCTGCTTTCGATGTCTTCAGTAGGTGTTGTAGGCAAAATTGATCCAGGTCTATCGGAATTGTCCAGATGGCTGTACTCTGCCGTGTCCTCCGGAAGTAGATGTCCTTGTCTTGTAGAGTTGTCTTCCGTGATGGCCATGTATCCGTCAGCGTCTGAGAAAGAATCGTCAAGAACGCGCTTCACATCCCGGATGTTTCGAGTTAATCCTAGGCCGCTCTCACCGCAGATGACCACTTTCGCTCCATCTGGTTAAAATCGTGAACCTCTCACTGGAAAAGGTAGGATCGGTCTTCGTTCTCTGGGCGATGGCGACCACCACTTTATCACCGACCGTGATGTTGCATTCCTTTGCGCCACGTTGTTTGTCTGCGAACTTCTTACTTATCAGTTTAGCCACTGCGTCATTTTCCTGAACAGCTTCTCTGTCTAGCATTTCCTTAGAGGTCCATAAACATGGAAAGGTCCCACGGTAACGCCACCCGACAAGGAGTTCAAATGGTGCAACCCCCAGCCGAGAGTGATGTTTTCGCGTGTTATGGGTGTGGGTATATTCCTCCAGAGCCGTCTTCCAGTTTCTGCCTTCTTTCTTGGCGGCGGCCATAGCCTTAATAACACCTTGGTTCTGACGCTCGATGGCTCCGTTTGACTGAGCACTTAGAGGAATTGACTTGCGAACTCGTACACCCTTTGCCTCCCAGTATTCATTGAATTCCGAACTCTGAAATGGGGGCCCATTATCGCTCTGTATTATTAAAGGCAGACCCCAAATTGCGAAAACTTTACACAATGCAGCATTTGTACTCCGAGCATCCGTATGTCTCATTTCTGAAACGTGTAAATAGCGGGAGTATGTATCAATTCTCAGAAGAAATTCCCAGGAACCACATCCCTGCAACGACAGAAAATCAATCTGCAGTATTTCCCATGGGCCGCTTGGAAGTTGACGACTGGAAAGTGGGATTGGTGGGTTCCTTCTAAAAATCACAACACATGTTTCGCATCTGTTGACGAAGTCATTAGCTTGTTTAGACATATTTGGCCACTAGAAAAATTCACGTAGTATTCGTTTTGTAGCACCACATCCGATATGTCCTTGGTGGGCCGTCTCTAACGCTCTTTTACGAAGATTTCTAGGCAAGATAATCAAGTCGTTTTTGAGGACAAGTGGTCCCAGTACTCTCAAACTCTTTACTTCAGCCTCATACCGTTGGAGACCTTCCGACCATCTTCCGGTTTGAATTCCCAGTCTCACTTCGTTCAATTCCTCGTCTGATTCCGATGATGTTTGAATATCCATCCATGAAATGGCCATATTTCCTGCATCCAGCGAAAACAATAAATGCTTTTCGTTGTCTTCATTGAAGGGTTCGTCAACTTGCGATTTATTTATCAGCCGAGACAAAACATCGGCAACGTTCAGATATCCTGGAACTCTTTCAATGCGAAACCGGTATGGAAGAAGCCGCAATGCCCAAGCCTCTGCTCTGGTCATAGCTCGCCTGCCCGTTCGGTGTAACCCGCCGAAAATAAATGCGTTTGCTTCCGAATCTGTCCTGATAGTAAATTGTTTACTAATTAAATAGTAAGTGAACCTTTCAACACTCCAAACGATTGCGAGCGCCTCTTTTTGGGTCTGAGGGTACTTTTGTTCAGCGATCGTAAGACCTTTAGATGCGCAGGCTATTATACGAGGATTTCCAGAATTATCAAATTGTATGAGAACTGCTCCGAGGCCTATTGGAGATGCATCCACATACAATTCTGTTTCATCCTTATGATCAAAATAGCCCAATCTTGTAATCGAATTTAATGCTTCGTTCTTCAGGTAATTGAATTCCCCCTCTTCCTGCTCGGTCCAGTAGAAATTATCTGATCTAGTAAGTATTCTGAGCTTTTCGGTCTTCTCAGCCCGTTTGGGTATAAACCGTTCTGAGAAATTCATTAGTCCGAGAAAACTTTTTACCTCGGATAACGATTCGGGTCTACGAAAATTTTCAATGGCTTTTCGTTTATCGTCTTCCACTCTCCATCCATCGTGGAACACGCTGAACCCGAGAAATTTGACAGATTTAACGCCAAATACGCATTTGGCAGTGTTTAAACGAACGTTATGCTCACGTAATTGTCGGAGTACCTTTTCCAGGTTCCTGTCATGCTCCTTCTTAGATTTCCCGTGAACGAGAATGTCGTCCAGGTAGTTTACAACCCCAGTGCAATCCGCAAGTACCACGGTTTGCATCAGCTCCTGAAATATGTCAGGCGAGTTACAAAGGCCAAAGGGGAGTCTCTTAAATCTATAGGTTCCATTTCCGGCAAAAAAATTGGTTAAATGACTGGAATTTTCATGCAGCTCAACGTGGAAAACCGCACTTTCCAGATCGATCGTGGAAAACCATGACGCTCCATTTAAATCCGACAGAATTGCTTCCAAGCTAGGCATTTTGAATGGTGTTCTAACAATGCTTCTGTTTGGGCCTCTGAGATCCACTACGAGCCGAATGTCGTTCTTACCCTTGGGGACAACTAAGAGCGATGAACAAAGGGACTTTTCCATCCGCTCCGTTACTCGCTCTATGATCCCGGTAGACAGCAAATCTTTTAATCTCTGCTCCGTTTCTTCTCTGAATTGCTGGAGGATGCTTATGAAAACGTTTCGTGATGTTGGTTTGCTTCCGTCGTACGTCAGCATCACCGGATCTACATTCAACTCGGGCATTCACCGTGAATCGACATTACAAAGGTTCTCTTGGCAAGAAATGTGTTGGCTACGCTCCAAAGATTCCTCGCCGAAATGTCGAATCCCAATTGAAGTACGCTATACCTCAGCTTGCAGTAGCTTTGCTCAGAAGACTGACATTCAAAGCTATCCTGGAGCAGTGAGTATTACCTCTCAGGGTTACTAAAATGGCACTGATCAAACGTTCGTGGGAAAGACGTTATAACCACGTTCAACGTGTGGAAATGTATATCCTTCAGGATTAGTTACTAACATTTCTACTCGATGAATATTCTCAACTTCAGAATGCCCTCTCGGGGGAATTTTAGTTTTGTCTTGAACGGAAATTAATATTTTTAGCTTGTTTATTTTCGTCTTCTCATCTTTCACTGTCACTCATGCCGTAGAACAACACTTTTCCTGTATTACTCGTTTGCACATACATGAGATATGGCAGGTATGCCCTTGCACAACGATGAGGCTTGTTTCTCTGGGCAACCAAATAACAAGAGCATCTGTGAAGAGACAATCTCGACAAAGTAACCTGTCTGTCTCCGTACCAGGGTTT
>JASCZW010020710.1:0-11826 GCA_034211315.2 Aedes japonicus
TATGTTCCTGCGGTATGAAGTCTATCATTTTTCACACTACCGTAACAATCAATGCGGAGATCTATCGATCTGAGTGTCTGAAACAAAGGTTGCTGACTTTATATCAGAAGCATAGTATCCCTCCATTGTTTTGGCTGGATTTAGCGTTGGCGAAAAACAACGCCCACGGAAAAGGGTATAGAATTCGTTGAGAGAGACATCAATCCGCAAAAATGCCCTCAGCAGGTTGAGCCCATTGGTCGACTGTGAAGAGGGTCTTCAAAAAGAATGGTAAAGACTGGTATGCAGGAGTTTGAATAAAAATTGGCTAAAATCCAAAAATGTTTCATCACACTTGACCGGAACTTGATGAAAAGCGTCTGATGAAAAAATTACAAATTCGTGAGAGAATAATATTATATGTTCAAGTTTGATTCTGCACAATAAGGAATCATCTATTTGTTTGAATAAAACATCTTATTTTCATGATTTGAAAAAAAATTGTGGATAACTTAATTTCGATACATGCCTTATCCATATCGATTAACGAACAAATCTGGTTCCTAGCAATCAGCAATCGGAATTCAACGCATCAACCAACAAATGGAGGGTGTTGAGGTTTAAGTTTTTTGAAAAAAGTCCCATTTTCTTACCAAAAATCAAAATATATTTCTAGTTAATAAAAACCTAATAAAAACTTTACCTTTTATATTTTTAACGAATTGTTTATGATCAGAACTATAAGAGAAAAATAATGTTACGGATGGATTCGAGTCAGTTATTTCATCACAATTTTTATAACTTTAGAAAACGATGATTAAAGGGTGTCCACGATGAAATTGCCACACTATGAAATTGCTCTAACTTTTGATCCGTTGGGTAGAATTTAATGAAAATTTGGGTGGATTTAGTTCATAGTGCATTATTTACATCCTGCAAGTTTTAAAGTCCTGTGATCAAAACTCGTGGAAATGGAGTCGAAAGAACAGCTCGTGCGTGATAAAATCTTGCGCATTCATCACGAGAACAAGGATCTCTCGCATCGTTCCATCGCTAAAACGTTGGAAATCGCGAATTCCACGGTGTCGCGAGTGATTAAGCGGTTCGAGGAACGGTTGACCACCGATCGGAAGCCCAGAAGTGAAGGAAAAAGTATTCCGTAAACACCAAAAATCACAACCGCGTAGTTGGGGCCTTCAACCGAAATCCGGACGCCTCCGTTCGGGATGTGGCTAAGAAGCTGCACCTATGCCGAAGTTTTGTCCAGAAGGCCAAAACTAAGACTAGGCTTCGAACGTTCAAGGTACAAAAGACCCCTAATCGCGACGAGAAGCAGAACAAGTCCGCCAAAACCCGTACCAGGAAGTTGTACCTCAACATGCTGACGAAAGTTGAATGCTGCATCATGGACGACGAAACATATGTGAAGGCCGACTTCAAACAGATCCCCAGCAACCTGTTTTTCACGGCCAAGTGATAAGTTCAGCGTTCCGGAGCATGTCCGCACTCAGAAGATGTCCAAATTTGCGAAGAAATTCCTGGTTTGGAAAGCCATCTGCACGTGCGGGAAGCGGAGTGCACCTTTCGTGACCCAGGACAGGTGTACATAAAAGAGTGCCTGCAGAAGCGGCTGCTTCCTCTCCTGAAGGCCCACAACGTCCCAACAATCTTCTGGCCGGATTTGGCCTCATGCCACTACTCCAAGGACGTGCTGAAGTGGTATGCGGACAATAAGGTCAATTTCGTGTCGAAAATGTTCAACCCTCCCAACACTCCGGAGCTCCGCCTCATCGAGAAGTACTGGGCGATTATGAAGCAGCACCTTCTTAAACGACCTAAGGTAGTGGAACGAGGAACAGTCGAGGAACTGAAGAAAGTATGGGTTTACATGCAAAAAACGGTTGATTCACAGGTTGTGCAGAATCTTATGGCCGGGGTTAAGGCCAAGGTGCGGGCATTTGCGTACACACTTCCAATAAAACCATGAAATTTCAGTTTCATTTAATGTAACAAATGTGCTACATCACACAAAATTAAAATTTACATGCGGTTTGAAATTTACACGATTTTCATATTAATAAAATTGCATTTTACATGTACTGTAAAATTCCAAGAACATGTAATTTTAAAACACCTATGTGCAATCAAATTATAGGTTATGTATCTTAAACTCCCTTATTGTGGCCGAAATAATTGACAAAACAATATTTCATTTAACAATGGATTTATTCATTCTGATTTCATCTCTTATCAATGGTATATTTAAAATAAACGATAAAGGATAAAAACGTAATAATCGCGAAACTTATTAACGAAAAGAAGATGCACTTGGCCCATGATTTGCCTCTCCGTGATCCGACAACGATGCAATTACTTTCTCAACAATCCGTTGTTGTTTACCAATCCTCGTCGCGGTTGATTTGGATCCTTTGGTGGGGAATATTTTAAGAAAATATTCCTGCACCAGCTCTAAAAATTTAGCGGTACTTTTGAGGTACATAAAACTGTGTACATACTGTACACACATCAGGTCTTGGATTGCCCCAATGATATCTGTAGTTCCTTCAGTAACTCGAGTGTTATCGGCAAATACGTAAAACATCGATGCATCATTTGCTATATCTGAAAAAAATATATAATAGAGAAAAAATTAGTGGGGTTGTGTACAAGACACGACCGGTTGACGTAGACTACGTTAAACCATGTGATGCATTATAATGTCAGGGAAATTAGCGTTAAAAGGGTTTCAATTATTCGTGCGAGGTCGCTTACCCTTACCGATAGAAGCAGTTTAAGTCACAATATGACGGGTGCTGCTCTTATGGGACATTAGACCAGCGTTTTGAAGCCAGTAAGTAAGAAAATTCTATTGTACGCTCTTGAGATATTTTTTAGTGGCCCTGAAGTTTTATGAAGTCAGTATGTAAGAAAATTCTCTTGTACACTCTTTATAATCTCTTTGGTGGCCCTGAAAAGGGCCTTTTGGTTTAAATGATGACACGGTCACGGTTGCACGTTTTACTATGGACTATCTTTAAGGCCTAGAAGATAGTTGAGGTTCTTTTAGGGAATTTAAAATTATTAAATTCATGATAGTTTTAGTCATTCTTATAATCATAACCGCTTGACATTACTAAATGTTTATTCGTATGTCATACTGTGCCTTAATGGCCTGCATCTCGGAATTCTTACCATCGCCGGAACCATCAATAATGTTTTGCATCGTTTGGGGGATTTCAGTAACGACAGGCAGTAGAGGAAATTCTATAATACGCACATACAAACATATATTTTGACTTATGCCTTGTCTCCTTTTCAACATTCACCATTTAAATACCATACCATTCGGATCATTTGTATACAATCTGAGTTGTAGTATGCCTTTGCATAATTCAACTTCAAAGATTCAAAGAATTAGAATTTAGGCAATTTTAGCAATTCTGGATTTCAAGGGTAATAATAAACATAAACTCTAGAATTCAAATTACGATAAAATTCGTTATTAGAAAATATCCGACAGGTTTAGTGATTGTTATGAAAACACAATAATCAATTGCAACATTTTCAAATGAGTAAGCGTCTCTTAAAATGTTCAAAGTTTAGGAAGTTTTATCAAACAGAATATAACAAAAATTATCTTGCAGTTGTTGTAAGGTTATATATAAGTATATAGGGTACATGTCCCTTGGCTCTGTCGATTATGTAGCGCACGATTACAGTTTTAACTATAACTCATACAATAATTTAGCTAGTAACGATATTCAACTAGTTATACCTTTGCTAAGACATGCTTAATAAGGCGTTTGCTGTACTGGACCATGAAAAGTCACCAACTAACATTATTGAGTCGAAAACTTTCGAAGGATATCATTAAAAATACTTGTTGGAACGAATTTCAGTAAAGTTTGTTTATTTCATCGCTCCGGGCATTTATTTATATTATCGCTTCGGCATTCGGCTATATTCGATATACTATACGGAATATAAAGCTACTTTATAACATCTCAATGAATTTCTCATGTGATCAATCGGCCATTCCATTTCAAAACATAAAAATTCCCACTTTATTCATTTGGTTATATAGGTATTGGTATGAATAAGCCCTTCGAAAAATACACAACCGCTCACTCTTACTTTTCCATTGAAAACTTTTATAATCTACATTTTACTATGTGATGAATACATTAGGCCATAGTTGGGAATATAAGGTTAAATGCGTACCTAAAATATGGTCTATGGTTTTCTTGTGAAATTATTATTCATGTTACTATGCGAATGTCAGGTAAATTAGGGAATCCATTATGGTTTAAACGTTAAGGAAATCGAAATATATATAAATATATTAGATCTCGCAGAAGAAAGAGAGTGAGTTTTATAAAATATCATTATTCTTTGCAATGGGTATGGGAGAAAAGGTTGGTTAATATATGATAAATTCTTATAAATATAAAATAAACACCTGAGAAAATTATCACGCATTAAAACATGTTCAGCGCTTTAGTTGTATCGATATCATTTGAAGGTTCATATGATGTATAAGCATCGCGGCGCATGTCATCACCAGAATACAATTAATACTATGTTAAAATTTATTAAGACAGGGAGCAATAACATAGAGAGATATTCAATTGCTATGATGACATGCTCTTTGTTAAATTGATTTAAGGTGAATCGCTGCTCCATGTATGTTTTCCTATCTTTTATCTCGCTCTCGCAACTCACCTTGCTATTTCAAATTGATAAATCTCGATTGTTAGTGAATGAACATCGAATCGAACTCTATCAAAATGCTCACAGCAAGTAAGCATACAAACTGATGTGATTAAATTTTCAATATCTAGTACCGACTCTGATTTATATCAATTTTAAATGTTGAGGTAATGACTGTCATCACGAATGATTCAGCATGAGCCCTTAAATTTAATAAATATCAATTTCCTACCTCGAGTTGAAGGACCTTCTCCAGCGTCCCAACTAGTTGTTGGCAACGCATTACCTCTTGCTGCTTTCAATTTCGCCCGATAACTACGAGCTCGCTCGGCATCGGTGCATGGTCGTTTCGGAGGATTTCCCGTATTTTCGCTCTTTATGCGCTTCCTGAATCTGCGCAAGCGTTCTGGATCAAATCGGTTTGGCATTCTCACTTTCACTGTTTCTCAAAAAGTTTTCTTCCTAGAGGTAGGACTCTATCCAACGCGAATCGTTAACACAACAGAACAACTGTTTATAACACTACTAATTGGAATTTACAGAGAATGTTGATTCGGAATATTATGTTCGACATCAAAAATGGTGTCCGTGATAGGGAATTTGTGTGATTTAGTTATGCGACGAAGGGAAAACAAGTTTTGCTAATACCACTGGCTGCCAATCGACAATTTGAAACGAAAATCCCAATCAAACAAACTCTCAAGCTGAGAATTTTAAATTGACAGTAGCAAAGATGGATTTGTATCTGGTAGCATTTATTGATTCATCGCGGGTTGCGCCAACCAGCCAAAATTTTCCCGACAGCTCGCCCTCCATGCAGGCGTTTTTGCAGTTGCGAATTGGCACTATATTAGGCGCACAAACCAAACGAAATAAAAGTTTGATTCTTTTTAAACAACTCTTTTGATTTAATTGGTTGTCCTCAAAAGGACAGATTATCAATTAATGGATAGCGCCAACCAGCTGGGTAAAATTTTTACCGACGGCACCGAACTTAATTCAAGATTAGTTCATTCTTGAATAATCAACTCTTTTATTTGAATTAATTGTCCTTAAAAGGACAGATTATTTCCACCTTCTGCTGACTGCTACTCGCCCCCAAGGACGCTTTCCAAACAGCAGAGTTTTCGAAGTCGCGACGAAACAATCGCCACGATGAGGTAAGATGGCGGCCTGCACAAACCGACGCGATTGTACGCCTTCATAATCCGCCATTTTACCTCATCGCGATGATCGCTGTTTGAGAGAGCCTGTTACTTTCATCATGCAGCTGCCTCAGCATGTCCGCTGCCGTACAATGAAGGCTCCACAAACTGCAGCACTTGATACGGCAGTGAAATCGCGGTGGAAATGTCGCTGTGAGATTACATGGCGGCTTATCGGAGCGCACAAACCAACGCGATGCGTATTTTAATCGCGTTGGTTTGTGCAGCTCCCATAAGCCGCCATGTAATCTCACAGCGGCGATTTTTCCACCGCGATCTGCCGTCGCGGTGGCAAAAAATTGCTGCAGTTTGGTGGAGCCTTCATTAGTACGGCAGCGGAGCTGGTGCAGAGGCAGCTGGTGGTGGAAAGTAGCAAGCCTCTCCCAAACAGAGATCGTCGCGATGAAGCAAAATGGCGGATTAAGAGGGCGCACAATCGCGTCGAATTTGTGCAAGCCGCCATCTTACCTCTTCGTGGCGATTGTTTCGCCGCAACTTCGAGAACGCTGCGGTTTGCGGAGCCTTGAAGCAGCTCCCTGCGACCAGCTCCCTGCGACCTGCTCTCTGCGACCAGCTTCCTGCGACCAGCTCTCTGCGACCAGCTCCCTGCGTCTAGCTCACTGCGACCAGCTACCAGCGCTCCTCCGCACAGCTTCAATGCTGCCAAACGACTGAAGCAAAATTTTTCCTAAGTGTGCTTTTTATGCCGTTCTCAGCTGCGTGCGAGACGTACATGGAAAGTCGAATGACATGATTGGTTAAAGTCCCTCTCTAACACAAAGAAGAAGAAGATGATGCAAGACGTTCCTTGCTTCGATTTGAAATCTGTGATAGGAAATTTGGTAAATTTACTCTGCAAAATGACATTATAAGACATCACCTTATATTTGCGTTATTTTCAATAGTTTACTATTGATTGAGAAAAATGTTTGACAATTGAATTGGAGCGCGGTAAAATTTCCGACCGATTGATGAAGAAATCATGTAAATCTATCGTGGATT
The DNA here is from genome assembly GCA_034211315.2 of Aedes japonicus. Classification (NCBI taxonomy): domain Eukaryota; kingdom Metazoa; phylum Arthropoda; class Insecta; order Diptera; family Culicidae; genus Aedes; species Aedes japonicus. The sequence goes on from JASCZW010020710.1 coordinate 6,897, forward strand.
ATTTGAGTTATTCGCGTACAAAACGTACGGTTTTTCGTGACGGTCGCAAAATTTTAGATTTTCATTTGACACCCTACCCTTGCCGTAAGACGTAGTCTACGTCAAAAATTAGTGCAATACGGAGACAAGATGCAGCTACGGAGTACAATAATGAAGTGGAGTACAATTCATGAAAAATATTCCAATTGAGAACAGTTCACAAACAAGTAAAACGAACTATCTGCAATAGATTTAATTATCGAAAATTTGTAGTGCATAGCTGTAGTTTTCCATATTATGCAAGCAGTTCAAAACTTTCGTTTTCTGTGAACTTTTTTGGGATTGATATTATGAAATCTGATTTTCCTAGAGAATTTTAGCTGTAGTAAGAGTATGACAATATTCTTACTACAGCTTAGATATAAAATTCAAATATTTTTCTTAACTCTTTTAAAACCGCTTATAGGTTATTTTTCATTAACCGCTATACTGCCGTTATATGCATAACTGTCCCATGTATAAAGGGAACCCCAGAAAATATGGGACAATTATGCGTATAACGGTAGTATATGATCAATAACAGAGGCGTGTACAGCGCACTACGACTGATGAAAAACTCGAGCTAGTGGAAATTGAACTGGAAGATGTGCACTGTTAAGAACGCTGTATACATACACTAGCACATCACTTGCTACTTTATGTGAAATGTACAAAACGAAAAAAGCATCGATCTTATCTGCCTTTTAACAACGTTTGTTAATATCAACAATACATTATCGTAATCATTTGAACTTGTTTTTCTCAAAACATAAATACTAATTTACCATGACTTGCACATTCGTCGATTTTAGATGGTTAATCATGTCTATCACGTCTTGATAACGCTTTCAAAAGAAAGTTCTGTTCCTAACAAAGATCCAAACAAAGATGGCTCTATCCGAAATTATCTGATAAGTCAGAGATAAAAAACTTCAAACTGAAAATGTTTGTTGGTTGGTGTTCTTCTCCAGTGTGATCAATTTACATGTGTGTATTTTGTTTGAGAGAAATTGATAGCGAAAGGGATTTTTTTTCTAAAGCAGATTAGCCGTGTTGAAATATTGGCGCTGAAATATTGTAGTTTTAAATTGAACGTCGCGAATTTTTTCTAAATAACATCATAAATCATTTGTTTCTAAAGTGTAAAGTAAAGTGTGAAGTTTAAACGAGAGCTATTTTATAGATAGGTGAAATTGTTGTTTGGTTCATCTAGACACAGAGTTTTTGGATTTAATTACTAGTTGTTATGGTTTCTGACGATTATCTTAGTTATTTTAACTTGTTTTGTGAAATAAAACTGGTTGTGCAATTTTTGGTGATCTTGAAAATTTGTAAGGATCACTCTGTAAGCTTTCTTCGAAAATAAATGTACCTTCTGACTGGTTGGTTTTATACACGTGATTTTATAAGTGAAGCGGTACGAAAGTCACTTTCATCGTGATTCATCTTCATTTTTATACTTTCAAAAACATGATTATAATGCTCAGCCCACGGAAATAGTTCCTTTTGATTGAATAATTCAAAAACCTGGAAATGCGTCACTCGATTCATTTTCCGACAACTCGAAGGAACAAACAAGTTTTGTTTTTCATGATGCCAGCGGGGAATCTCACGGTAAAGGAAGGTTAATCAAAATTTCAGATATTTTCATCTCTTTACTTTTGTGAGTTAACCCACCTGTTAACATCGTGCAATGTCACGTACCGATGAGTTGCCTATTTAAAAGGTTTAATTGTGAGATTAAATGCTATGACACAGTGCACACTGGTTCTGGTATTCACACTCTCTCGAAAATTTGGCTGCTACTTTTTGCTATATTTTGAGTAATTGTTATATGAAAACACCTCCATTTTACAACATTACTATATATATACTTGTATTCATGTATGATATATCGCAAAATGTGCCTATAATGAACAAATTGCAGCATTACGACAATATTTCACCGTTTACAGTTTATATTGTAGACCTTTATTCACCATAAAATAATGAAAATGACTTTTTGTGGTATTTTTTAAAAAGTTGGTCAATATATTTTTTTGTGTGCAAGATAGCTCTTTGACGTCTTTGGCAACATTTCTCAACATGCTCTAATAAACAATTTTGTACAAAAACCATCCTTCCAGGACGCTTCGTTAAAGAGATAAAATTGAGCGCCACCTATGCGAAGAAAATATGAACTCATCAAAACCGTCAAAAGATGGCGCTTTTCAACTGAACAACTTTCTCAAAGACTGCAAACCTGTAGGAAGCAAACACGCGGCGCTAAAAGTTTTGGCCACACCACTGGGTTCGCTGCCCCACTGTGCGTGGTAGAGTTGGTGCTGTTCGCTACAAAATTTTGTAACATTTTTGAAATTCAGAGTACTTCTCAAACATCGTTTGAAAAAAACAATGTTTTCTCTCGCAGAAAATACGTCATCAAGGGACCCATCCACAGCATAAGCTGAGGATAGTGCGTACAAAAGTGATGTTTTGGACGGAGGGGAACAGTGAATTGGATTTCACGCGTTTCTATGTATTCTGTTATGTCAGCTGCTAGTATTCGAGTCTGAGTTTCGGTAAGAACTGGAGAAGTTATCGTATCTGTGATCTTTTTGATCAGCAGCAGCATCAAAATCATTGGATCACTGTAATCCACTGCTTTTTGAATAAAAATAAACGGTATTATTTGTATGAGATGCCAAATATCACATGCTTTGGCTTTGAAATTTTTAGATTTACGTGTAAAGTTGAAATCTGTCTTGGAATTGATCTTTGACTGTTTGAAAACACTATTTGCTCTGCCTTGCAAGTAACTTGCAGATAATGTTTGCTCACTTATCATACGTTTAAATATAAGAAAGATATCATAATTCGCCCATCCTTCGAATATGTCGTGGGCAACATAAGGAGCAGTGCCACAGTCAAAAATGTTGAAATGCTGGAGTTCGTTAAAAATAGAATCGTTTTTCACTCCTCTGTATGGAATTGTACAAGGATTTTGTCTTATGATCGTCAAGTCCTGATCATTAGTCGCAGGTGTCCTTTTCCCAGCAGTACACAGAGGGTCCTTTGCAAATGAAGCGTGATCGATATAGCAGCTGCGACAAAAATGAGAGCTCCTAGAAAAATTTTCGACGAGTCCTGCGATCTGATGTGCCCCTAAATTGTCGTTCATGGTAGTAAACACTGATCCAAAAATCTTTTCGTTTGTACCATTAACTTGAACATCAATCCCGTCTTCTTCTAACACTTTGAGGTCCTCCACGAGCCTCCTGAACACACTGTTCATACCAAAATATGAAAAGTCTTTATTTTTACATAGTAAAATTAACTGAACATTGTCGGTTAAAACACGCAAATGTGGGTCGAGGTTTCCGAGTACCATGTACACACAAAGAAGTTTGTGTCGCGCAGTTGCGTTTCCTATCGCATTTACAACGACCTCCACGGCATCTTGATAGATGAAAAGATTTAATGTTTTCTTATTGAAAAAGGAGCTGTTTTTAAACTTAAGGCCATCAGTGTAGTCACAAAGGTATCCCGGAACTGCAATTTTTTCACGAAAAAAGGCTTAATACACTTGCTTGTCATTCAATAAGTTCTTCAATGTTTCAAGTATTGGTACGTAATAATAAAAGCATTCATTGTGATCTCTATTTCTTTGCAGTGGAATTTTTTCTGGAGATACAAATGAAAAATTTTCGCAATAAATTTTTTTTCGCATGTGTGGGGAACGAAAGCTACCATCAGGTCCAAACATGTTTTGTAAAGAATTATCACACACGGCCTTGATTTTTTTAGTTTTAGACACTTCAGATAACTTCAGTTCATCAGACACTAGTTCACATTTAAATTCTATTAATTTATTTTGCGCAACAGCAGGTTCACTTAGAGCATCCACTATTTCCTGTAAGGCAGTTTCAGTTATGTGGTGCTTCGAAAAAAGTTTCAAAAATAAACTCGCGAACAATTTTTTCAAGCGATGATGTTAACGACTCCTTGTTATTTTCTTCAACTCCAGTTGTTTTATGAAAATTTCCTGCCAACGTTTCGGCTGGCGATTTATCGGGTATATTTTCCGAATCAATTGACATGGTACAGTTACTGGAAGATGTTTTCAATTTTTTGAAATCAAATTTATGATAATACAACTTATGTAAACGGAGGCTATTGTAGGTTGCAAAGGGTTTCTGCCTAGGGCACCTTAGAGGGCAATACACAGGATGGCCCTCAGATATATGTTTTTGTGCATGTTTCATAAGTTTGCAGAGATCGGTTTCCTCATAAGTACATGTTGCAAGTGTACACTTCCGCAGAGGTCCGTCCGTTTCTAAATGTCGCTGCCTCAGATGCTGCTGGAATGATCTGTAGCACTTAAACACTATTTTGCAATTATTGACCGAGCACTCGAACAACTTTAAACTTCGGTGTATGCGAATGTGTCGTAAGTAACTAGAAACATTCTCGCAAAGCAGATAACAAAAATTACACAACATTTTCACTTTTTAAACAATTTTTTAATGATTAGACACTCAAGTCGAACTTACAGCAATGGCTGCCTTAATACTTATGAGCCAGTGCGCAGTGCGCTGTACGGTCAAATGCTTTTACGTTATATGCATGTAATTTTTAAGGACATGTAATTGAATAATATTTGAGGGGTATATTTTTAAATGCCGTTTCGATTAAAAGTAAAAGAATTTTAGAAAAGTAAATGATAAAGGATTCAGCTCTGAATGATGAGCAGTAAAATGATTATTTCCGTTCATTTAAATACAAAATTAGATTGAATGAACCATTATGTCATAATTTATTGAGTTACTTGTTTGATTACGTTGCCAATAAATTTCATGTATTTTTACTGTGTATGGACTGTAAATAAAATACGAGTAAAATGGTAAAATGAAGTTTAATAGTTATTTCTCAA
>JASCZW010020711.1:0-11796 GCA_034211315.2 Aedes japonicus
TGGAAGCTCGGAAGTAGTTGGCAGTTGATGTTGTAGCGCAGGGCGATCGCAACTCCTCCTCCAGTAGAGCCGCTACGATCAAGTCGTACAATCCGATATCCAGGGATGAAAATGTTCAGTTCCGGCTTGAGATGTGTCTCGGTGACGATGGCGATGTCGATGGCCTTCCTGTTAAGGAAGTCACCGAGCTCAGCCGTTTTGTTCCGGATGGAACAAGCATTCCAATTAACGATGCTGATGGTGCGTTTATGGTCCATGCTTGCACAGGAACTTCATCGTCATGGATGTGGCGGCTTTGAGCTGTTCCTCCTTGGAGCGGCAGGAACGTAGTTGGCGGTAGAGCTCTTGAACGAACTTCGACCATTTGCTCCGAGTCGTAGAGCTGTCCATCGACGTGTGGTTGCGTGGAGGTACTGCGATTCGAATTGCCCCAGCCTGGAGGAGGAGCTGGGTTGGGGGCGGCGGCGGCAGCCGCGAATCTTTGCTGAACGGGTGGTGGCGGGCGGTTTGCTTGGCGATGGTTCAATGGAACCGGTGGTAGATTTGGCACTTGGTACCGGAGCGCCGGGAAGTTCTCCTCGTCCATTCGAGGTGGCGTGCGGCGTTGGCCAGGCCGAGACTTGGTGGACGCCTGCTTGCGGATGGCCAAATACTCCGCTCGTTTGGGACAGGCTCGGTTGCTGCCTTCGTGGTTAGCATCACAGTTGGCGCACTTTGATGAGGCACCACACTTTCCACACGGGGGCTTCATGTGGCAGTTTCGGGTCCCATGACCAAACGCCAGACACTTACCGCACTGTGTCACGTCTTGCTGTTTTGGGCGGTACCGGTCCCACTCGATGATGATGTTGGAGATGGCCCGTATTTTCTTGAGATCGTCGATCGTGACGGAACCCTTCTCCAAATGGACCAGATACAGTTGGTCCCGGTGGTTTCCTTGCTGCTGACGTCTGATGGCGAACACCTTCAAAGGTTTCAATGACACCGCCTTCAGCTCGGCAAAGACGTATTCCGGAGTGTAATCTGGGAGGCCACGCAGAATCACCTTCATCGGCTTGTTTCCGGGAACATCATGCGTAAAAAACTCGTATTGCTTGGCGATCAGATGAGCGCCAGCAGCACGGTACTCAGCTTCAGTCGAGCACATTATTTTTATGCCCGTACTGCACAGCTTAAACATCGGAGTTAGTTTAATTGCTGCAAGCTCCGTCTTGAGCGCAGCAATGTTCTTCGACGTGGTGAAAAGCGGCGGGATTCTAACCTTCTTCGGTACCTCCTGTACCGGGAGCGCAGCAAAACGATTGCTCGCTAGTAAACGGGCGTTTGGATCCGATGTGTCGGCGTCGTCATGCCGTTGCCGCTTGGAGCAGCTCGGTGTGCTTGCGGGAGCTGATGCCGCCGGCGTGGTTGTCACCACGTGTTGATTTTTACGACCTATTGCGACGGCAATAGGTCGAGCGGAAAAGGTTGCACACGCTGGCAATGTTTCCCTTTGGCTTGCCAACGCTAGCAAGTTGGCAAGAGCTGGCGAAATATCACGAGCCGGGCGCGCAATCGCGAGAAAGCGAACGAGAGGGAAACACGAGAAACAAAACTTCGAACCGAGAGCGAAAAACACGTCCGTACGTGTCGCTTGAACGAACTGGAATAATGATGACTGAATGAAGAAAATTTGAAGGTGTCCCTGTTTTATATCGTGCACTGCTGCATGTGAGACGTTCCTTACTTGAATTTGAAGTCTGTGATAGCAAAGTACTGTGTATTTGGTAAAAATCGGCATTATAAGAGATCACCTTATATTTGCGTTAATGTCAATAGTTGAATGTTTAAAATCAATAGTTTTTAATATTTCAATCGAAGCGTAGAAAATGTTCCGATCGATTGGTGCAAACATTTTGAAAATCAATCGTGGAATGAATGAGTTGTTAACGTTCAAAACCTATATATTTTTCGTGACGCTCCAAATTTTCGCAATTCGAACGTGTACCCCAGTATTGAAAACACAGACGTAGTTCTACGTCAAAATTGCTCTGCAGTGTTTACGATTCCTCTTTTGAAGATTTTCAATATCTCGTCACGCCAGGGAAAATATTCAACACGTTGGGAATCTTCGTTCATGTTCCCGTTTTTCAAGAAAGGTGATAAACGAAATGCCGAAAATTATCGAGGAATCACATCGCTCTGTGCCTGCTCGAAAGTATTCGAGATCATCGTCAACGCTTTTGTTGCTTGCTAGTTGCAGACTCTACATATCTCCTGAACAACATGGATTTCACCCCAGAAAATCGATTTCAACCAACCTTGCACCTTTCGTTTCCTCGTGTCTCTGGAATATGAAAACTGAATCTCAAGTCGACGTTGTTTACACGGATCTCAAGGCTGCTTTCGACCGGGTTTACCATGCTATACTTTTGGCAAAGTTAGATATACTTGGTGTGTCAAATAATTGAGTTCGTTTGTTTAAATCTTATCTAACGGACAGGATACTCTGTGTGAAGATCGGCTCAGCTCAATCCAGCTACTTTACAAATATGTCAGGCGTACCTCAAGGCAGCAACTTGGGACCACTGCTGATTTCAATTTTCATCAACGAGGTTGGACTGATACTTGCACCCAACAGCAGGTCGTTCTATGCAGACGATGTGAAAATTTATGTGGTTGTGCGATGTTTTGCTGATTGCTAACGCCTACAGCACTTGATCAGTAGCTTTGATGAGTGGTGTTCTAGGAATCTCCTCACTCTTAGTGTTGGCAAATGCATCATTATCACATACCATCGAAAATTGAACCCAATTGAATTTGATTACATAATAAACAACAAGCCTCTGCTAAAAGTTGATTCTGTTCGTGACCTTAAAATCACGCTTGACTCCGGTTTGACATTTAGACACTACACGGATATTATTACCAAAGCCAACAAAGAGCTCGGTTTCATGTTTAAGATCTCCGACGAGTTTCGTGATCCTATCTGTCCGGAAGTATTGTGCTACTCTGTCGTGCGTTCTATTCTGGAATTTGGAGCCTTGGTATGGTGCCCGTATCAAAGAATCTGGATTGCGAGGATTGAAGCTGTTCATAGGAAATTGGTTCGTTACGCTCCCGTCATCTGCCGTGGAATGATCCTGTCAACCTTTCAGCGTATCAGAATCGTTGCTCACTCTTGGAAATTGAAACATTGGAGCATAGTCGTACAGCCATGCAAGCAGATTTCGCAGCAAAAGTGCTACTAGGTGAAACTGACTCTCCAGGAATTCTGGCCGAACTCTTCGTCTACGCTCCTGAACGAGTTCTGCGAACCAGAAATTTTCTGCAGCTTGGAACTCGTGCAGCAAACTACGGCCACACGATCGAATTCGATTCATGTCATCGCGCTTCAATGAACTCTATGCTCTGTTTGACTTTAACTGTTCCGCTGATACCTTCCGTCACCGGATTCAGTCAGTTGGAATTATATCAATAAATAAATAAATAAATACATAAATCAGCACTCTCTCGAACTCCTTTCGTGTGACTATACGGCTCCAGGGACTGAGAGGATCAAGTTCAACTTGCTTAAGAACCTCCCAGACGCTAAGAGCCACATGTTGAACTCGTTTAATGATGGCGTAGTGTCTGTCACGGGACCCAATGGACTCGATCTCTGCAACGACCCTTACAGGATACTTAGGACAATTTGCCTCCGCTTTTATAGCTTAAACCATGTATAAGCGTATGGGTAAGCACCGCTTAGGAGTTAAGCTTAGGTAAAGAAATTGGCCCTTAAAGTCTAATGAAAACCACTAGAAATCAATTTGGTTTTCCTATCGTACCAAGAGGTGCTATTAGGTTTTATATTTTAGGCTGGTTTAAGAGAACCTACACAACTTCTTTACAATGATTTTGACACCTTGTCTTCTAAAATTCCTTTTACTCCTATCAAAGGTTCTATTTTAACTTTATGAACTCGTAAAATGCAGTTTTGAAATTTCGTTTTTGGACTCATTCGTATTATCTTATTATGGCCAATTGAAAAAGCATTTTAGAACCATTTTGCCTCCACTAAATGCATTAAACGGCTAATTGGCATTGCGGAAAGTCACCAAATGACCAAATGGTTTTATTGTAGACATTGCGAAGATGAATTGGCTCTTTGAAAAAATTGTGATTTCTTTCAATCGCCATGTTGAAATATAAGAAATCATAGCAGTGTGGAAACATAAATACACATAATATTAAATGTATGGAAAATGAATTGAAGATCGGATTCCGGTATACTTTGAATTCGATTAATTTTAAGGAAATTCATGATTAATGAATCGAACATATTTGTTTCAATTTTGTTTTTGTTGTTGTAAATTGACCATAAAATTAGCCATAAATAAGTAAATTGACCATAAGTATAGCCTGGATTTTGCACACTATGCATTAGGTTGTCGCTTGTAGTTCTTCATTGGGAAAACACATCTAATTTATATAACTACATTCTTAAAACTATTTCATTACTGTTACAAGCAAGTTGAGCTAGCAAGCGCATTCGTGCAGTGATTTTTAATTAGCTGCCCGTTAGTTATCGTAGGATTACTTTTTTATACCGAGTGTCCTTTCAAAATTTTGAAAAAAAAATGAGAGCGATATGCAAAAGTGAAAGGTTTTTGAACAAAAATAACCCTCGTTTGACTAAACAGAATGTCTTCATTAATACACCATTTAATCAGAAAAACTTACATATGTTTTGAATAAGCATTTCAATCGAGTGCTATTAGCACAAATAGTTTATTTTTTGATTTAAAAATGACCTACTTTTGCTCCCATACATAGGTTTAACATATGGTTTTCCCTTTCCGGGTCCTCAAAAACGGGTAACGAATGGTTCGATTGTCTTCTTCTCTATATTTCAACAGGTTCCATAACATGTTTAATATAACTAAAGCCAGTTCCGTTAAATGAAATTCGCTGTGTACTGCATTCTCGTGCCTCTCGTGCTTTCTTTTCGTTTTTTTTTATCTCGTCCGTTTTCTCACGATTGCGCTTCTAGCTCGTAAACGATCGCCCGCGTTTGCTCATCTACAAGCCAGAAGGAAGCGCTGAAATGTTTTGCAAGTCTCCGGAGCCGGCCACCTCGCAAAAAAAAGGATGTTTGTGACAACTAGATCACTAGAATTATCCTAAACACCTTGCCGTCAGCCATTGACAGCGACGAGGAATTTTATCTACTATCATTCGGATTAAATACAGCACATGATGGTGTTCTGCTGGCCTCCTAAGCCAAACATGTAAATTAATTTCTAACGCGTATCATAACCACCGTCTTTTTCAGCACAACTAATTATATTTTACAATTAAAGATTTTGTGTTTAAGATAAATATTTGTGAAACATCCTAAGCACACAATGCATATTTGAAAAAATAGTAAGTGTTGGATTGTTTGAGATATTCAGTCGAGAGTGGTAAATTCGACAGAGATTTTTCATTGAACCCAAACTGAATAACGTAAGCAATGGCTCAATATTTAGAAAATTTCTTAAGAAAGGATGGGTCAAAGCAAATGATAAAAATATTTTAATATTAACCAACCAATTAGATTTAGAATTAGAATACAAATTAGATTATACAATTGTTACAATACACTTAGGTGTTCCTATGTGAACCTCGTGGTTATATTCCTGATATAACTCACCTCTAATTCTTTCACCTTTTGTGATCAATTTGTCGCAAATAAACTGGATTTTAACTAACACAAAACTACTCTGACTTGTTTCAGTCCGCTAAATCTAAGAATCCTATGAAGCTTAAGTTTCAAATTTCAGGGAAAAGAACATTTGAGTTCAAAACCGGTATGGCATTTTGGACTGGATGAATCATGATCATCTTCCAAGAGCCAACAAAAGGGTGCCTACTTGGAAACAGTCGTATTAAGAACATATGCTAATTTCCAAGGTTCTATCTCAGAAATCGAATACTGTTGCCAGAATGCTGAAATTTGCATTGAAAAGTGGTGTATTCCAAACTAAAACATCCAATCTAAGCTGACACTGCTTTAGTATGACTCGTTTCAATGAATTAAGTGTCGCTCGTCGCGTAGGAGGCGGGTAGAGAAGTCTGTTTAAGTTTTTATTTAACTTCTTCTTCTTCTTCTTCTTCTCGTCGAGACAGACGACTTCATGCGTACTGGTGGCCATTTGATTTACTCAACTGTCTGGACCACATTTCTATATAGTTCCAGCAAGTGGAAGGTGACGTTTTTTTTGTGCGCCTCTACCAAACCAAATCGAAGGATTTCGTCTACTTTAAAGGGCCTTTAAAGTGTTTAGTTCACTCTAGACGAGCGGGAAGTGAGAAAACCCACACCTTCCGTAACGGCCTCGGGCCATCATAGTTCGATCATACGATCGCTCGCTCGATTGAAGTGCTGAATGTCAAGTCGGAAATAAATCGCAAGAGCAAAAGCATAAATTTTGTCGATTGTCGATTGCATCACAGGCTGGTATAGAACGAGAATCTTCCGAATGTAAGTGCCTGTAAGAGATGCGAAATGATCATCACTTGAACGATCTCCCTCCCCCATTCCCTCGTTGCTCGGTATTGATCTTTAACACAGTGCAAGGTAGTTACTTCGGGCCCGAGCGGCTTTGTCGGAAATGATTAATGGTGAAGAAATAATGAAAAACACGCTCTGGGACAAATTGTCACCTGGTTTGCCTTCAGGTGGACGATCGCGTAGCTGCGCTTTGGATTTATGTGTCTTTAGGTGGTAGCTTCGATCTCCGGCCGCAGATGAATCGGATGCCATTACTATCGATGTTACTGTCACAAAAGATCACACGGCAAGTTCGACTGGATTATAAATCTTTATGAATCTTGAATTGGACTGTTACCTAATGTGGTGCTGCCAATCAATGATCTGATAATGGGTTATAATTCTACCCTTTGAATAATGAATGATTCCAGTGCCGGTGGTCTTAAACGCTCTCTAACAAGCCTGTACTTTCAGAAAAGTCTTTTCCAGCCAAATTCCCACGCAGTTCTTCAGATCATACACATTACTTGTTGGATGCCCTGTTTGAAACCCTTCAACTGCTGCCCTCGGAGCACACTTAAGTGTAAATCGCTGTACCTCTGACATAAATCCCCAACCGATCCAACATCGAACCGAGTCCATTCACGCGCTTGGTTGAAAGGTGCCAATCAAGGATCAGAACTCGAAACGCGATATGGCATAAAGAGAGAAGATCAATCTCTTTGTTGTTAGGAAATGTTTGCTGGCGGTGACTGGCTGCACTAATATTTTTGTGTGTGTGTGATGAGTGCAGATGTATAGGTAGGTCCATTTAGCAAATGAACATGTACGTCAAGGCATCCAAAGACATTTGCTCGTCAGCAATCAGCCCAAACATAGGGAACGTTCATTAATTACGTCACGCAAAAATTGACTTTTTACAACCCCCCCTCCCCCCCTTGTCACGTTTTTTGTATGGACCTTCAAATTTTTTGTATGGATCGTCACGTTTTCCAAAACCCCCCCTCCCCCCTTACAGCGTGACATAATTAATGAACGTTCCCATAAAGGTTGCTAATTTCAACCTTTCAACTGCGGTGAAGAAGGAGTTTTTTTTCGCGGACGGTTCCTAAGAGGATTAAACTCAAACGTGATCGGTTGAATCATGACACTTGAAACGAGCAGCATTGGTAATTTCGATCATGTGTGGGGTCACATTTGAAGATAAGTTTATGCTGTCTTCTTAACTGCCAGAATCACACAAGTGTTGCTTGAGAGCGTTGGGCATAAGTAAGGCAAGTATAATCACACACCAAGACTTAAATGTTTCGAATTCAATTAAAGATTAGCAAAAAAACGCACAAGCTAATTGAATTCCAATCGAGCAGAGAAGCACCAATTAAGTGTAAACAAATTGTTTGTATGAATGATCAAATTTATAATTATACGATCCCAATTTGGGACGCAGCCGCGAGGACGACGCACACTGGGACCAATCTGAAAAAAGACGGTCAAAAGTGTTTTCACACTGTTCCTCACATTTTAGCGCTTTGGTGTCTACGGAAAAGTTGTTAGAAATGTTATTTCACATTTTTTTTAAAACTTATCAAAAGTTTTACTTAAGTGATACTTTACTTAAAATAAACTAACTTTGTGTGGGTACAAGATAGAAGGTTGAAATCTTCAACAAAGTTTTAGAACTATATATTTAACGAAACTTTGCTGAAGATTGTTAGTACCTATATCGAAAGAATTCTGATATATAATTGATTTCGTATATAGACTTACTTAAAACTTGTTTTTTTACTTTATTGTGGCTAAAACATTACCAGATTGGTTGAAAATGTTTAACAAAGTTATCAATATTATTAAAATGCACAACTTTGCTGAAGACGTCATAAGTCTAAACGGCTTTATTTGAGTTTTAAAGCGGATTTAAGTTAAAAATATACATATTTTCAACAACAATAACTCAGACACCGGCAAACTTTGCAACCAAATTTTGAATAGTTTGGTCAACCATCACTTAAAGTATACGTGTACAAAAAATCTGCGCCGGGTATCATCGGGTACATGAAGTTTTCAGTCCGTCTTTTCGGGTGTACCAATTTCGTTTTCTATCAATATTTTTTAAATCCCTGACATAATTAACCGCACCCTTGAATCCTTTTGCGCAAGGGCTAGCACATTTAAAGGTTAAGTAGCCCAGGATAGTTCGTTTGTTAAGTTTGAGTTTCCAGTTGATTCAGATTGTGTAAAAGTGTTCAAAGTGTGGCTGCAAAAATATGGTACTTCAAGTACCATCAAAATGCAACATATCCGTGATTTCGTTCTGAAAAAAATCAAACTGTTTGTCGCAGGACGAAAGCAAGCGTATAAATAAAGACGTGTCGAGGTTGTGCTCTGAATTTAACACTCGCTGGAATAAGGCAGGAAGAACACAGAAAAAGTTTTGAAGTAATCAACAAGAATTGGTTGAATTGTAGTGCATTTACTTGTGGTAATGTGAAAGTTGGAATGCCCAGAAAACCGTTTTCTGACCTGAATAAAAAGAACAAAAGGCGGAGAGTTAAAGGATTGAGGCGGCAGGGAACCGCGAACGAATATGGCGTATGCAGCAGGAATGAATTCTCGAAGTGAGGGATGCGAAGATTTGGCTAAACTTTTGCAAGAAGAATTACAGGCATGTCCTACCAGTACCAAACGAATGAGACGAGCAATGAAATCCAAAACTGATTTACAAAAGCATCGTTTGTTGACAGCTGATGAAGGACTTGCGTTTTTTATTGATTGCGATTACAGTAAAGATCAGTGGATACTGCTTCGAAAGACATCTAAGCAATGCAACGCACCAAAAATATACCCTAGCTACCTCTGGCCCGTGAAAATGTCATCGCCAGACCGTAACAATATCGTCATCTCAGAGGTATCTTGTTATGGTTGTATTTGAAGGAGGGTTTTTAACCCACTGGTAATTCGTTCTTTACATAGGTATCTGATGAGGCTGACGTACAGAGTTTGCTGGATCACACAGTTCAGCGAATACTATCTTTGGCTTTGGAGATAGAAGGTTTGAATGATGTAGCTCTTCGAAGATCTTGAGCTTTAATCGAAATGGGGTTTTGACGACTCATCGGATCATTCAAACTTCAGCAAAGGTTTGAAGGGTAGATGAAGATGACAATGCAATTTTTATTACGATCTATGGTACCATTGATACTATCGCCTCCGTAACAATCCAGATCGTATTTTGTGGATGAGTCGTATGCCTCCATCTTCAAGGTTATGCCGACCGATTAGAATCCAATCCAAGAAGGAAACCGTTGCATTGTCCTTGCGTGAAAAGGAATTCCTTGACGCACAAATCGAAAGATTAATGCCAAGCTTGATCTCAAACTTCGAATCCACCATACAATGATTTGTAGTATGATCGTTGGAAAAGTTTGCTCTGCTTTGACAGGAAAAAATGTTGTGTTTGCCAAGCATCCCCAAAGCAATTTAACAACATTAGAGCGATGATCTAGATCAGTCTATAAAGCCACATTCGAAAAAAAAATCATTCGAAAAATTACCGGGTTGGCAGAGACAATCATTGAGAACTTTTCTGTCAGTAGTGAGCATACTGGCATGTGGCAGGCAAAAAACACTGACTCTTCTAAAGCATTTTACTACGAGACGGCCAAATACTATGTTGAGGTATACGGATGGTCTTACATACATGCCGCAGTCTGTTCACGGAATACTGATACTCGGTGCAGACATTATAAGCAGCATTACTACCAATCGGAAGTCTTTCAGAGGAGCCACAACAAAGATTTAAAATGCTATAGAGAAAATGAAGCGCGAAAGTGTTCAAGATAAGTTAACAGTAATTGAACATTATCACAAATATTCATAATTACTGAAGTATTTTCATTTCTCTACAGGACTGCTACCAATTGTGATCTTTTCACACAATTGCAAATGACATCCCACCCGTTGATAGAGGAGTCTGATGACGATCCAACTGTCAAAACATCTATGCAATTATTACCAGCTGAAAAGAAACTTTTGCAAAATTCCCAAGCCCAAGCCTGATTCAGACACAGATAGCTGAGGAAGAAGGTAATCAGTAAGGCTTTATTATAAAATAACATGATTTAATGCTTCTTATTATAGCAATAAATCAATTTAAAGTAGCGAAACTCATTAAAAAATGAAATACATTAATTTTAACAAATTTGTCTGAAGCAAAGAACTAAGAACTGACGAGCTCGCAATAAGTTTTGATTCCTATGCAGAGATATATCAAAGAAATTAATAACAGCTTTGTGAAATTGAATAATACCGTACCTATTTTTAGGTAAATTAATTATTGGCGAAATTGTATAGTCAGAGTTCATTAGTCACACTTACAATAACACTACATTACATATTCAGTAATTTAAATACGTTCAAAGCAGCTACATAAATCTGATTACTTTCATTAAAACTTGAATATCCATTGCCTACGAAATTTATCACACTAAGTACTGCACACTCATATGAATTCACAGATTTCAGAAATATTTTACCGGAATCTTGACAACAGATCGTTTTGTAATCAATTTTTACGGATGCCGGTAGAATTTAACAGATTTCACGAAATATTTGTACATTTGTAAAAGTTTATCGAAATTTAAAAGATAGGTACACCCGAAAAGACGGACTGAAAACTTCATGTACCCGATGATACCCGGCGCAGATTTTTTGTACACGTATACTTTAAGTGATGGTTGACCAAACTGTTCAAAATTTGGTTGCAAAAGTTTGCCGGTGTCTGAGTTATTGTTGTTGAAAATATGTATATTTTTTAACTTAAATCCGCTTTAAAACTCAACAAAGCCGTTTAGACTTATGACGTCTTCAGCAAAGTTGTGCATTTTAATAATATTGATAACTTTGTTAAACATTTTCAACCAATCTGGTAATGTTTTAGCCAATAATAAAGTAAAAACAAGTTTTAAGTAAGTCTATATACTAAATCAATTATATATCAGAATGCTTTCGATATAGGTACTAACAATCTTCAGCAAAGTTTCGTTAAATATATAGTTCTAAAACTTTGTTGAAGATTTCAACCTTCTATTCTTGTACCTAACATAAAGTTAGTTTATTTTAAGTAAAGTATCACTTAAGTAAAACTTTTGATAAGTTTTAAAAAATGTGAAATAACATTTCTAACAACTTTTCCGTAGACACCAAAGCGCTAAAATGTGAGGAACAGTGTGAAAACACTTTTGACCGTCTTTTTTCAGATTGGTCCCACTGTGCGACGCTCCGCCCAGAGTGCTGGAGGTTGT
>JASCZW010020712.1:0-11824 GCA_034211315.2 Aedes japonicus
AAAGAAATAATTGCTATCTTAATTAAACGAACACTTTCGAACAATGAAACCTGGAAGAGCTAAATCGAATGAGTGTATTCATTCCAAAAGCAAATGAAAATTGAAGAATAGTAAGAAAGAGAAGTTAACACTTGACAGCGCGATAGTGTTGTCGTTTTGAATGTCAAAAGTGGCGCTGTTCCATCTTACAAGCCTTTCCTCTACATGTTACGACCAAAAAACGAATCGTGTTACATCTTAAAATGGTTTATTTTATGAAATTGCAATTTTCGATGGATTTTGAAAATAAGCCATAACTTTTTTTTATGACTATAAATAGTCAGTTCCTTGAGCAAAGTTGGAGTCTTTTAGTTCTCCTTTCGAAAGATGTCTTTGGATCCATGAAAAAATAAAAATTATACATGTTACGAGCAAACAACGGATCGTGTTACATCTTAGAGGCCTTTCCTATACGGTTTAAGTGAAAACAATGGTGCCTTAACAATATCCCTATGCAGCAGTTAACCCCAGTCTCTGCTAAAGTGCTAAGGTATCGAAATACGTCACAAACATCACCGGCCGTTATGTTGCAAGAGTGTTTGTAAATGCGAACCTACTTGGCGACTGTCAAAAAACTCACAGCATATTCAACCACTGACACTTGACCGTGAATTATGTTTCTCTCTCTTTCTCTCTTGAAACTTCCTCTATGTTAAGGGCTCACAGTCTCTTTTCTCTTCCATCTTTCATATCGAATGAGAATATCTGCTCTTCGCTCTCCTCTCTCTCGAAAACCTCGTGTTTAGGAGAACCCTCCACGAGGCCTCTCTCTCTTTCTCTCTCGCCAAACTCCAACTGCATTCTAGCAAAACAAAATATCAACAAGCTGCAAAAGGGGACGGAAAACCAAACATAGGAGCATCGGGTTCATCGAATTCGTGCCTGACAACCAGCGATGTTTATGCTTTCGCGAGGTTGCGGTTTTGGAAGTCCAAGGTTCAGAAGGTTGCGTTTTGAATTGGAATCTCTATATGAATTCCAACAGGAATTATGATTCTCAGTTATGCTAACCAGAGCATCTTCAGTTGGATAATAATCGGCCATTGTCTTCGGCGAAATATATATCTAGGTATATTCCAAAGCAATATTCGCGCCATGTCAAAAGTTCTCTGACGGCGAGAGTAAACATTTCCAACGTGAAACAAACAACTAAATTGAAAACGTCCAACCCATTACAGCGCATCCACTTACCTAATCTGAAATTCAATCAATCACGTCTGTGAACTCGACTCCCAGGTCACCATCTCTCTGTCTCTCTCTGTCTCTCTCATCCCACGAAAGTAAATATATAGAGCAACCGATTTCGAAAAGCTTCGCGAAACAACGAAGGTGAATGAACGTTTCGAGGAACGCCATCCCAGCGCCGGCCATCCGTCGTCGACATCATCCTTGGAATCGAAAATCTTCAATACGACGTGGCTTGGTGTTCGGGAGTAAATTAAATTTATGACAACACTCGAATCGAGTGCCGCTGCAGGTTAGGAGGAATTCCATTTTCGGTTCTCCCCCGCCCCTCCTCACATCCGCCGACGCCGTTCACCGGTAAAAGCGTCGATAGCGAACGACGTCGTCCTCGTCGTCGTCGTCGTCGTCGACGGTTGGTGATTATAAATGGGGTAGCTGTTGTAATAGAAGACCTCCTCCTGCTGCTCAATTCCGTCGAAGAGGTCGTTTGTATGTATGCCTGCACGTCTGTTGGTCGGTCGGTCGGTTGGATGGCAATGATTCCCCTTTTGCTTTTCGAGAGGTGAAAATTTAATGCCATTCAAGGACGAACAGGGCGATTGCATGCTGAGCTGACTGGCTGGCTGGCTTACCTACAGGTGAGTGCATTGAACGTCGCCCGGTCCAGCATGGAAGAGGAGGAGGGATTGCAAGCGAAAAGAAGTTAAATAGGGATTTGGGTGTGTGTTATGTGTCTGACCCTTTTCTCCGATGATGATTGCATGGCGTATTGGAAGGGTGGGAATTTATTGAATCGAAGCTGAAGGGTGCTTTCGGAGAGTGGTTTGGATGGAAAATTCATCCTTGCCCGAATAGCTTCCATCATTAAAAATGTTCAGACTGTCATGCAAGCATAAAGTTAGGAGCACTGAAATGGGTTTGGACTGTTTGATCCCCAGCACCGGTGAGCATACATTACATTACATATAATGCCGGTTGAAAGAAACTCAACTCCTTGTGCTTAGTCTCGACTTTCCTCGGTTATGCCAAGCAATTCTTTTCAAACGATGTTGATTTAGCGATTGGAACAGTCCCTTGTTCGTCATCGTCTTGGTAAAGTCTTGCGCTCTTTCGGTTCGGGTTCAAGCTGATGCTGATGCTTATGCTATTAGTGTTAGGGATGCATGGTAGGATAAGTTAGAAAGCTGTCTGGAGGATTTTGTGCCAAAAGGATTAAATGATGGAAAGGTGAATGACCAGTTTGCAGGTAAACAGTATTTGGTATCTTACAATAGATTTTCAATCTATGTAGAAAAAAAGTTTAATAGTTAATACAACAAAATGGAATATTGGATTTTTTTAATCTGATGACTTTCTTATTGGAAAGAACCAAGTTCCAAGTCGGGATGATTTTTAATAGAATTATCTGCTAAATGAATGCCAGATAGTTTTTCAAAATGTCTGTATTTGTCTGTATTGAGGATTTTGTCAATAATTTACGGGAGGATTATAGGTGAAGGGAGTAATTTATTTGAGAGCAAGATGAGGAATGGTTATTAGGCAAAAAATAAGTAAACTCATACTCTCCAATACATTTGTTTTGAGAGTCTTTTTCATTATCTTTTTCTGTTTTTCAAATGTCACTAACTCTCTGAAGAATTTCTTATTTCTGAGAGCCTTCTTATTTTGAAGCAATTAACGTATGCCTTAAAAAATTGACTGATTTAAGTGGCTCTGCTGTAGCAACCTTGTGCACACTGTCCTACCCCCAGAAAAGGAATACCCCTCAGATACTATTTGCGTGCATGAGGAACTGTCGCAGCGTATTTTATTCATTCTCGAATCGACTTCCACGCAGTAAACAAAGAATACAATTTTCTTAAGGACAAACTGGATGGAATCCCCTTATGGCAGGAGCGATGGCTTCCTCATCCACACAAGCACACTTTGGGTTGGTTCAACAAAATATTCTAAATTAATCCACCTACCTGTAATGAATAATCACGATACTGCTAATGGGACAGCAGAACACCATATGTATTCAATTTACACTGTTTAATTCACCAAGAACACTCTGAACCGATCAACTGGTGCTCATTTTCACAGAGCAGGTAATGTTTCGTCGTCATTGTTTACCTTTTTAAAACCAGGATCTGCTAATTAATTTTTCACAATAAACTGTATTTCCACAACTCAAAGCCACCTGAACACTATTCACTTTTACAAAGAGATCAATTATCATCGCGCTCGAAAAAACTGTTGAATTAACGAGAATGGTGCAAAAATTGTGCACCCGGTCTCAAAATTATGCTTTTTGCTTTTTTTTTAATTCGCACTCAGCTGATCGTAGCTTTGCAGAGCGCAGTGTTGTCATCAACTGTTTGCGCGAGTGTGCGGTACTGATAAAAGTTTTGCTTAACGAAGTAAAATATGCCGCGTCATACTAAAAGAAGAAAAGCGGCAGTTTTGCGTAAACGTGCTAAAGAAGTGATAAAAACTGCTGTTGATCCGGACGTTCGAAAATCCCTGGAATAGTGGTTTTAGTTCACCATCAACTGTTGCTGAATTTCAAAGAGAACTATGTTCCGGAGAAGAATCTGTCAGCAAATTTTCCGACATCACACATAACGTTACCAAACTTTGCCCAATTGATGCTGGTTTTGAAAATCCCGGTCATACTTCCGAATCCGATGGTGAGTTTAGTTTTTGATTAGCTTTGCCAACTTCATCCCCCGTTTTCGGAAAAGCATGAAAATAATGGTTTGCATATTTTTATTTATTTCATTTTTTTTTCTCTAATAAGAAATGTCTAAACAGAGTTCTATTTTTTGACATTTAATTATCAATTTAATGAAGTAATCAAATATCCCCAGAATGTGCTTTTAAAATGGTATCAAATGAATCAAAAATTCTTCAACCACCGGATAAATAAAATGGTTTCAATTGGCTTTAAGTATTCACAGCATTCAGCATCGAGGTTTTGACTCATTTCGATCAAATGTGTAAATAGTTATTAGCAAATTTCATCATAATAATACCTTGTATTAAGCCGAATCGTTTTAGGAAATCGTCTTTAAATTATCTGTTCTAGATTTATTAAAACGCGGGGGGAACAAGTCTCCACAGGCATAACGTCTAGTTTGCCAGTTAAACTATTTTAGGTATCAACTATAAATTTATAACGATTTTCTTCTGAACTGTAGTTTCAATTGTTCGAATATCTTGTCAGCTTAATTTTGTTCATACTTTAATTGTTATGTTATGTATGCTCCGTGCGTGCAGTAACGAGTATGATGTATAAGGAGATGTACATTACATAACAATTAAAGTATGGAAAAATCC
Source organism: Aedes japonicus (assembly GCA_034211315.2). Classification (NCBI taxonomy): domain Eukaryota; kingdom Metazoa; phylum Arthropoda; class Insecta; order Diptera; family Culicidae; genus Aedes; species Aedes japonicus. The sequence continues at coordinate 4,546 of JASCZW010020712.1, forward strand.
ATAAATGGTGGTAACCATTAATCATAATGGTGGGGATCAGTATCGCAACGCTTCACTGTGTTTCTCTCCGAGGTCTATAGGTTAGAGACGACGAGAAAAACTTGAGTGATCTCAGACGTTGCGAATCAAAACAAACCCAAAAAATGAGAGAGTTCCTCTCCCATGTGCGCATCAAAACAGAGTGCACACAATATATCGCTAGAATAACTATCACAAGCCATCAATGGTACATAAGCGCTTTCCATACGTCATCTTTTGCCTGTTGAAGTGGCGGACTTGTCCGTGCCAGTGGGATGTTAGGCAAAGGATGGCGTCCAAGGTTCGAGTACCACCTGAAACATGCCCTTTCACTCAATTTTTCAAACATCTTTTTCCATTTCCAACCTGCCGTACACTGACGGAACTTTCAACACTTTCTCTTCATATCTTTCATTCTAGCAAAAACATTGATGTGCACTCTTGGTGCCTCATGGTACATGAGCGTACATCTCCTTCTACATTAATTTTGTTAGTTTTTGCTAAAGTGGATTTCTAGCTTTTTGAACAAAATGTTTGTTCATTTAAATCCTGAAAAATTATGAATCCTCATTGAAAAGTTTGATTTCAATTATTATAGTGACGATCTCACTTTGTTTTGAGAGTAAATACCTAAGTTACTTCGAAGTTCTTTTAAATAAGGGATCATTATTATAAGTAAACAACTTTCAAGTTGATTCCTGTGATAAAAATTTCAAAAATGTGGCAATCGAATGGTTGGTTGTCAGAGTTCAGTATGTCGTGAATATGTCCCTGGAATCAATTTTCAAAATTTTCAAAAAAATCCCATTTATTATCGCAGATGTTTAATTTATAACATTCTAAGTACATTTTATGTATCAGCCATCTCATCCGTTAGTTTATGATTCAAATTAGAACGGAACATTACCGTTCAAAATTCAACAATATTTGTATTCAACAAGATGTATGGCTTAATATTTAGCTTGCCCCTTACTCCCCCGACCTTTGAAAAGGATTCTTATTTTAAGGTTTCATGCTTTTTAAGAATTTATTTAAGAATAATTATATGGATGTACTATCCATAAAGTAAAATTAAAATTACTGGCAACCACGACCGTTTTCTTCATGATGTACCATTACTACCACATAAGAGCTAAAAAGGGTTTGCACTACTACATGCATGTTGAAGACTGAGGATTCGAGGGAGTTTCACCTTAAACTAAAAAACGTGTTATGTTAATTGCCTCCGAACGTTGCAAAGAATACGATAGAATTATCAGAAGTGTGATCAACTCGGATTTGCTACGATCGGCGCGAAATCGTAGAAATCTCCTGTCAACGGCACGAGTGGAAGAAATCGAGATTCGGTAGGAATACCACGGATTCCAACATGTTAACCGGAATCCATCAGCGGGCAGTTTCGTCAAGCGAACTCCATCGAAAACGGGTGGCATAGCGCTAGACCCAGCGTTTGGAGGCAACAGCGAATCAGTAGAAGGAAACGCAAGCGACATCATGCCTAGAAGCAAGCGGCGCTCTCGTAATCATGAGCAGGACAAGGTAAAACAGTGAAGAAGAAGAAGAAGCGAAGCACGAGGACGAACTGGAAATGAAGAATGAAACCGGCGATCGAATGGAACGATTCATCCATCCGGAGGAATTGAAACAGTTGATTCCAGTTTTCAGAGAGGGCAGTAGTTATAAGGAACTTTATTTGTGGAGCGTTAAGTCAACCTTGCTCTATGCGACGTGCCGACTAGCGGGAGCCGCTCATCAATGGTTTTTGGGGGCCCGTCAGTTGATTTTGCTGGCTTTCCCGGACCGTGAGTAGGAAGCAGATGTCTATCGGAAGATTACAAGATGTGTTAAGAACTCGAAGGAATCATACGACAACTACGTTTTCCGGATGAATGCGCTGGGGCAGAAAGGCAAACTTACCAACGCTGCGATCATCAAGTACACGATCAGTGGGCCTTCGTACGATGTGCTTTATCCAAGCACCGCGTCTCGTCAGTACGACAGTATCTACGACCTGTTGAATCAAATCCGGTACTGTGAGTCGACTCAAGAGCTGTACAAACGTCGCAGTTTCCCGCCGAAGAGCACCAGCCAGAAATCAACGTCAGCAGTAAACAATTTGACACAGAGGAAACCGCAAGAGGAAAGCCGATCATCGAGTCAAGCGAACATGAGCAAGCGAAGCGATGAATGTTTTAACTGCCACGGAACGGGACACATTTCGATCAATTGTCCCCAACCTCAACGTTCGACCGAGATGTAGTTTATGTAGAAAAGTTGGACACGAAGAGCAGAACTGTTTCCAATAACCAATTACAAGTTCCTTGGGGTGGATCCAAGTTCGATGGTGGCGTGTGACGTCATCATTGGTGGACGGTTGAAGACGATGCAGGTGTTCTCTGACTCAGGTTGTCCGGTGAGTTTGATCAAACAATCTTGCCGTTGCCGATCATTGAAGATCAGATCGCGAAGTTGCAAGGTCGTAAATACCTCACGTTACTCGATATGAAGAACGGGTTTTACCATGTTGACATTGTAGAAAATTCGAATATGCGAAAAATGCAACATGCGGACGCATTGTCGCGAATGTATTGTCATGTAGTAGAGGAAACGGGCGAGGTCGTCAAACGTATTCGAGAATGCGTTGTTCGTGAACCAGATTAAAGATCCGAAAGTTGTTAAGATTAAAGCGAATTTAGATTTTGCTGAGAGTGAAGAGTATGAGATACGTGGTAATCTACTTTTTCGTAAATACGAAAAACGTCTGCTCTGTATATTCCGGAGTCCAAGGAAGGTTCGGTTATTTTTAAATATCATGATAATCTTGGACATTTCGGTATCGATAAGGTCAGCGAGCTGATCAAGCGTGCGTACTGGTTTCCCAGTTTGAGGTCAAAGTTAAAAGATCACATTGCGAAGTGTGTGTGTGACATGTATATCATTTAATCCGAAGCTGAAGAAGTTAGATGGGCAGTTGCATCTCGTGGAACAGTCGAACGTTCCATTCGCAACGATTCATATCGATCATTTGGGCCCGTTGGACAAGACGAAAGGTAAAAACGAGCACATTCTAGCAGTGGTCGACGCGTTCACGAGGTTCTTGAAGCTGTATCCGACGAAAACCACAAACTCGCGCGAAACGATGAAGCATTTGAAGTCGAATTTTATCGCCTATTCTACGCCAGACGTGCTCGTATCGGATCGTGGTACAGCATTTACATCCGATCAGTTCAAAGCGTTCGTTAACGATCACGGATTTCGACACCAGCCTGTAGCCACCGCGTGTCCTCAAGCTAATGGCCAGATGAGAGCGCTACAACCGCACGCTAATTCCGTTACTAACTAAGCTAGTACAAAGTCGTGGGCAACAATGGGATACTGTACTCGTAGAAGCAGAGTTTCTGCTGAACAACACGTTTAACCGTTCTATCGGATATATCCCTTCACGTAGATTACGTAGATGAGCTGAATTCGCACAACGATCGAAATTTGACCGAAATTCGCGAGAACGCCGTGCGATCGATTAGTAAACTGCAGGAGTATAATAAACAGCAGTATGATAAGCGCTGCAAGGTTTCTACGCATTACAGCGAAGGTGATCTAGTTTCAATTCGTAGCGTTAGACAGATAGGAGCTGAGGAAAATTACAGCCGAAATTTAAAGGCCCTTACGTCATCAGAAAGGTTCTTGATCGCAATCGGTATTTCATTTTCGAATTTAGATGTATTTCAAGTATCCAACAGACGTTTTGAAGGTGTTTTCAATCCCACGAACATGCGGCTTTATCTGAAGAGCGACAATGATGAGATTAATGATTTTTCAGATTCAGAAATCGACTATAAAGATGTTAAATATTTAGACGAAGAATTCCAGTAGACAATACGGATAAAATTTGAATCAATTTGAGTACGTAAGCTTAGACTGAAAAGTGATCAAATAAAATGTAAACAAACACGATTAGAGAGAACACCAGCGTTTCGAGTATCTGTCGCGGCCGATAGTAGTGTCATGATGGACGTGCTATAGCAACCTTGTGCACACTGTCCTACCCCCAGAAGAGGAATACCCCTCAGATTGACGAGTACTTTGACGAGTATGCGTTCGTGAACATCCGCTAACGTCCGTCGCGGCGTATTTCATTCATTCTCGAATCGACTTCCACGCAGTAAACAAAGAATACAATTTTCTTAAACTAAAAAACGTGTTATGGTTATTGCCTTCGAACGTTGCAAAGAATACCATACTGCATTCAAATACGCTGCCACTAGGTGGAGAATCCACCTGTTTATCGCTAATCATACACAGATAGAAAGAAACATTTATTGTTCTGCGTTATCTAATGCACATTAAGAGAATGCTAGATTTGGCAAAAAAATAGTGGGATATTTCATGTAAATTCACGTCACAAAACGCCTAAATCTAGTTTGTTGTATGAAAGATTGCAAACATTGTTGTATGGCGTATGTAAGATTGCAAAATATTTCGTTGTTTACGCCTCCTTTGGCTTGGAATTGTACGAGGGGAAACTTTACCCGCCTGTTAAAATTCATTATTTTTGGCTGTGTAGCAACCCTAGTGTATTCAGAATTGTAAAAATGAAGCGGCTGGTAAAAAACCTCCTTTCGCCAAAGTGCTACGCCGTGTTCATAATGGTGGCGCTGGACCGCAACGACTGGCATGAAACCGGATACTTGACGCCCCCATCAAGAAGGTTAGCGTTGACGTCAAATTTATCTTCCATTCCAGCTTCCCAAAGAAGGCCTTTTCGTGACTGACGATCAGTGAGAATGGAATGACCAAGTCGTTGCTCTTTCCACCGTGGCTTGCGGTAACCAAGGAGATTTACAATACCAAGTGCCTGCCCGAAGTTGTCACCTTCATCAAGAAGTATCACACGAAAAAGAATGTGATTTTTTGGTTGGATGGTTTCCCGCCCATTATGCCAAGAGTTCTCTGAGGAGATAAATCGGCTGAAGATAAACGTTTTATTGAAGATTCCCAAGATTCCCAATTCCCAACTGCGACAGCTAAAAAATGTAGAATCTGCTCAAATAATTTTGAGGCCAAGAAGGCGAAGCCAAGGCCAAGAAAGAGCTGCCGAAACCCATCTTTTTATCGGACATCGCTAAGGTTTCGGTTAACTGCTCTACGGCCACGCATCAGACTGTCAAAGCGTGTTTGTAGAAAACTCAAAAAACCGTAGAATTTAAGGAAACTTTGTTGCAGTGAATTATCTTTTGTTTTTGTTTTTGCATCACCATTCGAAATTAGTCTATTTTTTAATGCATACGTTAGCTGAAAATTTTAAAAGTACTGGAGCTCGTTAAATTTATGTCTTCAAACGGTGAATCCTAGAGGGTTTGAGCTGTTTAGTGGAATACCTGTTACTAGAAATTAGAAGAAAAATTAGTATCCTCCATTTAATTCCAACTACCTTTGCTTATCTTCGACAGATACGCGTATTTCGTCTACAATGTGCAGACTTCTTCAGTGTCTCGTACTAATAACTCGACTTACGTTATTAGTACGAGACACTGAAGAAGTCTGCACATTGTAGACGAAATACGCGTATCTGTCGAAGATAAGCAAAGGTAGTTGGTATTAAATGGAAGATACTAATTTTTCTTCTAATATCTAGTTTCAAACGCTGTTTTTTTAATTTTCAGAACGAGATCGAAGATCTCGTCGTAAACTTTTTAAAAGTTTTTTGAAACTTAAGACCATTCAATGCTTATCTTTAGCTCATCTTATTTAATTTTCTTTTTCATATTATTATCTTAAGTTTTCCCAAGTTTGACTTTTATTTCGTAAATGTTTTTTTCACATTCTTTTGCTTTGATTTAGTTATTTTAAAAACATAATATATTCAATTATTTTATTTAGGTATTTACCCCTTAAATTCAATCAATTCTGATAAATGGAGTGCAAACTTGTCAACAAATGTCGTAAGACACGTGGAAAGGCATTAAACGCCTGATACACAAGAAAATATTCGAGAGTATCAAATATTGCTTCAATGCTTATAGAAATTCAACTATTTTAAAACTTCAATCTGCTTGTTTAAATATTAAGGGACTTAAGATAAATTCCTCATAATTTTTAAAATATTAACAAGAATTTTCTTCTTAAGTAAGTTTAAATCATAAGGAGATCTTGACAAATAATATTGAATCCACAACATTCCAAACAAAATCCTATCTTCCTAATTATCTGATAAGTTTCCCAAATGTTTATGTTTTTTCAGTAGGATAAAGAGAGTTGGACTTTTGTTTTGTTACAAACAAACTTGCTTCGTAGTTTTTGCAACAGGAATAAAATCGTCAGAAGTTTTTAAAATAGTATGAAATTTAATGATAATTTCGCAAATTTTCATTGATTTGTTCAATGCTTGAAGCGTTAGTTTTAAAAAGCATTTCTTGATTTCTACCCTTAACATCTAATAAACTTTCAAAAAAGGGGATTCAAAATAAATTTCCAATCTAATGCAGTCAAAAATCAATATCATAAATGACAGCTTTCATGACGTTTAAAGCGTTTTATCAACATTTAACTTATTTCTTTTTAAAATAAATTAATTACTGTTCAATTTTAACATTTTTCATTAGGTAATTAAGCATGAAAAATGGCCAAACTCTTATTTTCCAAGTTCATCGATTTGATGGATTATTATTAAGTTCATACATCTACAGTAATTTTTGCGTTACAGTAAAAGTGCGTTTTTACTCTGATAAGTACACTTTTGGTGAGTTTTTTTTCATCTCTGAAAAAAAAATTGAGTCCTGAACAGTTTTTTTTAACAGTCCTGCTTGTACTATCTTTTTTCTTAAATTCATTGTAGTACATATATCAAAGATCAACAAGAGTTCAAACTAAACCATTCTCAAAAGTTCTAGAAGATTCTTGAAAAGCTTTTTCATAAAGGTTTAAAGCTTGAAAGTAATAAAACTTATTTTTGACCGAGGCCTTTCGTAACATCAGGGGCTGTACAGCCAGGAAAAAAATGCACATAGGTTTTGGTTCGGAAAGTAGCAGCCCTAAGCTTAATGAATTATCCCTAAAAATACAACTCACGATACAAAATCCCTCAAACATTCTGTTAAAATAACACAGCGAATCAAAACAAAACAATCCTTCAAACCACCGAAAAGCGCAAGAATATATTACAAGGTGCATGGTGCAAGTGGTTCTAAACTAGTGAACCAATTTGCATTGGCGGAACTAGACAATTAGTCTGGAGGGGGCCTGGAGGGGCCTACCCGAAGAT
>JASCZW010020713.1:0-11811 GCA_034211315.2 Aedes japonicus
CAAGCGAACTGCTTTGGTTGTGTGTTTTTCTTCTTATTTTTTTATTTTGTTTTATTGTTATTGTAGTTTACTAAAACGGCAGCTTGTTAGTTACAAAAACTTTTGCTCAGGTCAAGGAAGTTAACAAGGAAAATTTGATTTTAGGGAAGCTATAGTTATATTTAAGAGTAATTATCTTAATGACAAACGTTCGACATATTTAGTGCAGTTCTTTGTAGACTGTCTTGAATGTTGTTACAGTTGGTTGTTGTCTGACGGCTAAAGGCAGATGGTTCCAGGTGGATGCAACACTCTTTCCGCCCGAGGTTGAATGATGTGGTAGGACGAAGGATTTTGCTCGGCTGTTGATTCCCAGTTGAAGGTGTTGAAGTAAGTACACTCAGTAGCAAAAAAAAAAGCCGAGCAAAATTTTGCTTTCAAAATACGCGTTGTTCAACTTTCTGTAACTTTGTCAATTATCAATATAATTAGCTGAAATTTTGACAACACTATAACTAATGTGTACACCTTATGTGACCAAAATTTTATGTTGATGAATTTTATAAATTTGAAGTTATCATAACATATGTGAAAAAAGTCAATTTTATAATACCAATTTCAAAAACCCGTATTTCTGTTAAAAATTTGGGTAGGATATTAAAAATTTCTCCAAGACTTAAAACAATACAGAGATTAATGTGGAAAATTTTTTAACTGTTTTCATCAAGTCTTTTGGACTACAGCTGGCGTCAAAGTTGACGCTCTAACATGGGTATTTCTCGCTTTCACCCGATATTTACCATGCTGAACTATCGGTGCAGAAACAAAGCTGAGGTGAATTCATCTTTTTAATTCGGCCCAAACCTGTATGATGACAACGCCTCGGCTTTGTTTTCATAGTGTTGTCAAAATTTCAGCCAAATATATTGATAATTGACAAAGTTACAGAAGGTTGAACAACGCGTATTTTGGAAGCAAAATTTTGCTCGGCTTTTTTTTTGCTACTGAGTGTACGCAGGTAATTCACGATGGTAACCGCGCCGTAAGAAGCAGCAGGCCGTAAACAAAACGTACGGCTGCCTTGAAACTACGATGTAGTTGCTGTTTCAGCGCTGCTGTCAGCCCTGGATAGTACACAATATCACAGTATGTGTACAGAGGTACGATGACAGCTTGGACAAGTTTTTTTTTTCCTTTCAGGCAGCGAGAGTACACACTGGAACCTTCTAAAAGTTCGGAGGGTGCCGTAGACTTTCCTAACCACTTCATTGACTTGGGGGGGGGGCAGTTTAGCTTCTTATCCAAGACGAGTCCTAGATTGGTTACTTTATCGGTGAGCTGGATGGTTTCACCGCAGAAGACGATATCGTTTTGTGGGGCAAGTGCTTCTTTGCTAAATACGATGGCTTAGGATTTTTTAGGGTTCGGAGTTAGCAAGTTTAGTTGAGCGATTTAGTCTGGTAGGCTGGAAAGCGAACTTCAACGTTCGATCTATTGAGTAGCCGTGGGTGCTGAATTATATTTACAGTATCCCAAACCACCACTGTTATAAATTAGTTACGAACGCCAACTCATATGGACTGTAATTTTGGATACGACTCATGAATGAATTCAGAAATTCTTGTCTGTTGTTATTCTAGTACTGCATTGCACAGTTAAGCATGGCGGAGGGAACGTCATGGTGTGGGGGTGTTTATCTTGGGCGGGTGTTGGTGCTTTGGTAAAAATCGATGGTATTATGACAGCAGATTCCTACAACAAACATATTGCGTGAGAATTTGGAGGTTTCGTTGGTTAAAACTGGGCTGGAAAACAAATTTGTGTCCAGCAAGATAATGACCCAAAACATATCGCGAAGAAGTCAAAGGCATTCTTCCGTTCCTGCCGTATTGAACCTATGGCATGCCCCCCACAGAGTCCAGATCTGAACCCAATAGAGAATCTGTGGGCCATCTTGGATTCACGAGTTGATAAGACAGGAGTTATCAACAAACATAACTATTTTCAAGCTCTTGAGAACGCCTGGGAAGATCTTGACCATGAACACCTGATCACTGATCACTCAACAGACTAGATCTACATCTTTTTTTTTAAGAAAATAAGAATTGGGCACTTTATTTTGACAAGCATAATTTCTACTATAAATTGATCTTTCTTGAAGAAAAACTGAATTTGCAGGACAAGTGTTTTTTTTATGTACCAGACAAGAAAAGAACATAATAAATATGCCATCAAAACAACAAAACTTAGAATCTTCCACTTATTTTACAGTTTGCTGCACAAAAAGGAGAAACTGGGGTAGGTGGGCACTTTTTTCTGGCGGTGACTGTAGCTAGATAGATAAAGACTGTATTCGATAAAATTTGGACACACGCAATTGTTCGTAACTTTTTAGCGTGTGGGTAAAAATTATTGAAATTTTAACTGAATGTATTTCATTGTGTTGTATCAATTGTATAATAAGTTTCGTGAAAATCGGTCGAGTGGTCGGAAAAATGGTAGTGGCAGAAAACGTGGCACATCAGATCCGGAGAAGGCCAGCATGGTATTGAACCAATTTAAGCGTTATCCCAACATTTCGATCAGGGATGTTGCGAAAAAGGCGAAAGTTTCAGTTTGTTTTGTGCAAAAAACAATGAAACGTTCTGGATTACATGTGTACAAGGTCCAGAAGGCACCGAACCGGAGCGATAAACAGAACTCGGTGGCCAAAACTCGTGCAAGAAAACTGTACAGGGAGTGGCTCTTAAAACCGTTCTGCATTGTGATGGACGATGAGACCTACATCAAAGCCGACACCAAACAAATGCCAGGACAGGAACATTACGTCGCCACCTCTAAATTGGCCTTTCCGGAAAGTGTACGGAAGAAGAAACTGTCGAAATTCACCAAAAAATTCCTTGTCTGGCAAGCGATCTGCAGATGTGACAAAATGAGTCAGCCCTTCATCACCTCTGGGACCGTCTACGAACAAATCTACAAGGACGATTGCCTCCAAAAACGACTTCTGCCTTTCTTGAGATCTCACGATGGCCCGACACTGTTTTGGCCGGTTTTGGCATCTTGCCACTATGCCCGGCCCGTCTTAGACTGGTACAAAGATAATAATGTAGTTTTTGTACCAAAAGACGTCAACCCTCCAAACAGACTGACGTGTTTGTGCTTCGCTGCTTATTTTATCTGCAAATTTTCGAGAAAATTAGATATTTAGTGGAAATTATTGTGTAGTGTTGCACTTTTTATCTTGATAATGATTCGGTCAATAAAGAGTTGATTGCGGTCCAACACGAGGCTTTCGACTGGTGTAAAAACAAAGTTTCCCCGGTGCAGACGGAACCCCGAACATACAGCCTTGCGGCGACAGGAGGAGCTCGAATTCACCCGCGTCACTCGGAGATGTTTGGTTAATGGTCGTGGAGCGTTCATGGTCGACCATCTCCTTAAGAACAGAATCTTATCTGGAGGGTACGCGGACCTGCTCTGGTTGCTCGATGTTACAACCACAGCAATGGAATGTTCTGGAAACCCGGGTGAGCTCTTTCCATTTTCTCCTTTTGTGTCGCATTCCAATATTTTTTGTTTCGATATGTATGTATATGTATGTGTATGTACACTCAGAGGCATGGGAGAGGCCGGGCGGGGTTTTGTTGGCGGAAGACTCCATGTTCAGCCTCCTGTAACTTTGTTAATTGTCGGTGTTTTTGGATGAAGGTTTGACGGCATTGTGCAAAATGTGTGGACCTGGTGTGATCAGGGTTTCATGTTGATAGGGTTTATGGATTTGGGGTTGTCGTGGCATGTGTGAGGGGAGTCATTTTTGGACGTGAAGATTTCAAGGGTCCGTGTTTCTGTGAGGGGTTTGGAGGTTTCTTCGGGGCTTGTAGGGGTACGGAGGATTGTGTGGGCGGGATTTGAACTGTTTCCATAGGGTGGTTTGGACTGCAGCTGCGTCGGGGCTGACGTACCAACGTGGGCATTTCCCTTTTTCACCCGATGCTGACCTTGCTGAGGTGAATTTTATTATTAATACTGTATAACACTGTATACGTAGTTTTCACAAACCAATTCATACTGAATGCCATATTTTCAAAGTTCTTCGTGGGTTACACTAGTTGTTTGGGATATTTCACGCGTAACAAATCATGTGTATTAATAAGATGGATTCACCTCGGCTTTTTTTTTCTCTTTTTGCACCAATGTTTCGGCGGGGTTAGTATCGGGTGAGGGTGGGAGGTGCTCGTGTTGGTGTGTCAACTTTGACGCCAGCTGTGGTCCGGACCACTTTGTGGACGTACTTCAAGTTTTGTCCACATTGTTTTCTGTATTTTTGTAGGCTGTGGAGGGGTTTTTAGTGTGCTGCCTGGGTCCTTCACAGGGGTGCGGAGATTTGGGGTTGCTGTGTCCTGGGATGGCTTTTTTCGCATATGTTGTGATAGTTTCGGGTCTGTAGGTTTTGTCGGCATGGGGTTTTGATCGCATAAGGTCTATACACTAGTTATTGGATTGTCAGATTTTCATTTGGAAGTATTGATGGTTGGCGGGGAGACGGGGGGTTGAACAACGTGGTTTTTGGGAGCAGGGTTTTGTCCGTTTTTTTTTGCTACTGAGTGTATGTGTATGTTTGTGTATGTATACATGTGTATGTATGTGTGAATGTTCATTTAATTTTATAATGCATAATATATATATATATGATCACATCACTTATCAAGGTGAATCCTGATCCATCGAGCCCTACCCTAGTAACATAGAAAACCCTCCTGTGACCTTTGTGGGGATGCAGAGGTAAACACGGTCCCTAATCAGCAAAGGTCACACTAACTTTCCTTCCCTATTCCCAACTGATTGCAAGGACGTGGCCGGCGCCGTTATTGATTATTAAAGAAATTGAGTCACTGAAACGTGTACAGTGAGAATGGTCGGTTACTCCCAGCCCCATTCAGTTGATTCATTGTGCAATTTCACTGATTCTGATCAATCACGGAGTAGCAACCATCGATACGTGCAGTCAGTCAAGCTAAGCTAAGCTAAGCTAAGCTAAGCTAAAAGACGTCAACCCTCCAAACACTCCGGAACTTCGCCCAATTGAAAAATTTTGGGCAATCATGAAAGCAAAGCTCGTTAAAACTCAAAAATTGATAGAAAATGAACTTGAACTAAAGAAAGTGTGGTTAAAAGTAAGTAAGCAAGTCGGTCCTATCATTGCCCAAAATTTGATGAAAGGGGTCAAGGCAAAGGTGCGGGCATTTGGGTTGGGAGAAGAGGTTCAATAAACCAATGATGTCAAAACTTAACCATTTAGTCTGTCGAAGATAAGCAAAGGTAGTCGGAATTAAATGGAAGATACTAATTCTTCTTCTAATTTCTAGTTGCATTTAGTAGTACTTAATTTCCAGAAAGTTTGAAAAGAATCGGGCTCAAGGAAAAGTTTTGGTGACCTATTTTGTGTGTCCAAATTTCAACGAATACAGTCTTTAAATAGATAAATTTGTAGAGAGTCACCGTGCAAGGGTTTTCCGTTGAAAGTAGCGGTCTGCTATTCCACTTGGTTGTTTGACCGGTGGCATTCATTTTAGTTGGGAGCCATCTCAATTCCTTACAATCCGTTGTCGTCAGAATTTCCCCAATACGGAAGGCTAGCACCTTGTACCACAACAATACATTACTCAAATCACTCCAGAGAAACTTTCAAGACATCAATATGTTGTGATAGCTCTGAAGATTTTCCAAAAGACGGGTTCCAAGAACGTAGAAAATTAGGTAGAGTCGAGGAATGGGTAGTGTTCGTATAGACCGTTGGGACTAGTATTGTCCCAATTCGTACCTCTGGCCCAATTATCCTGTACCTTAGTTATACCGTAAACGAAGAAAAACTAAATAAGTCCAAACGGATAGAATAAAGTCGTCACCACTTTATACGCAGCACACTCCGTAAGAACATGATATTCTTTCCAGATAGGTAGTAGATCGACTGTCATGACGAAGGAATATGTGAAAACGCCGTCTACAGGTAGCCTTTTCATTCCTAGCACTGATTCAACATGCCTCCTTTCTCCAGAAGCAAATGCTTGCTTTCATCCACCTCAACGGCACCAATCCCTCATGAACCTCCACTTGGTTCTACCGAACGTGCCGCAGCGTGAAACCTCCCATCTAATGCATCATTTTGACCTCATTCACCACCTCAGACGCATCTTGTATCATTCGGAAGCTTTCCAGGCAAGATCGCTGACGTAGTGCTTTTAGATGGCTTCAGAGGCACAGAAAGCAAAATTTCTTGAGCATTCAGGTTTTTCACATATTGGACAAGGATGTAGCTCTTAAGGTAGTCGGAAAATCGAAATTTGAATACAAATAACGTAAATAAGCAGTCTGGAAATCGCATCCGTAATTGGTGGAATATCTCCATCGGGTCTCCCAATCTCCTATTTTAAATCGGACAGATTTGGAATGTGGAGGAATTTTGACACCGAGACTCAACGCCTGCCTCGATATGGAACTTTTCGTTCAGTGAATTGCTTACAGCAGCGCTGTCAACCTGATGCTACCGCAACGATTCAACGCGATGAAGAACAAAGCAAGGATGAAGAGGGCGACAACCTACGAACACGATTATCGGAGAGGCGTATGGGGAAAAGTGACAATAAAAGTGAGCCCCTTAAAGTGGACACGTATCTGCAACCGACAAAACAAATACTAAATCTCGTGTGTTCTCCACCTTCGAAGCACAGATAAAAAGAAACATCGAATTTTCTGCGTTATCTAATGCACACAAGGGGAATGCTAGATTTGTCAGAAAATAATGGGATATTTCATGTAAAGTTAAGCCAGATAGCCAGACCTGAATTTAGCTTGTTTTGTGATAGATTGCAAGCATTTTGGTATGGCGCATGCAAGATTGCAAAAAATTTCGTTGTTCACGCATCCGTTGACTTGGAATTAAACGAGGGAAAATTTTACGCGCTTGTAATTTTTTTTTCTGTCAAGTGATCATGTTGGTTTTCATGAAGACGCAACAGAATAAAACCTTCGGAAGTGGTAATCTTTGGGCAGGTCCATTTGAAAGCTTGGAGTTGAACGATGCTTCTCATACTTTCATTGTCGCATTCCATATTAAAGGGTGTATTCGATAAAAACGGCAGACAGAAAATCTTCTGTAACTTTTGAATCGTATGAGTAAAAAACCTAGAAATTTGAGTAGACCTTATCCAAGTGTATTATTTACATCTGCCAAGTTTCATAGTTAAACATTCAGTAGTTCCAGTCATGTCGTCGAAACAAGAAATTGTCCGTGAGAAAATGTTGTGCACTCACAATCAAAATCCAGGGGCGTCCCACCGGTAGATTGCTAAAAGGCTTGGAATTGCAAATACAACTGTGTCTCGTGTAATAAGAACCTTCAAGGAGCGTCTGAGTGTCCAAAGGAAGGAAGGGAGTGGTCGTAAAAGTGGTCCAATGGACAGTAAAATGGCCAGGAAAGTCGTACAACAATTCAAGAACCGTCCAAACATGTAAATTCGAGATGTCGCTAAAAAGTCTAAGGTGTCAGTCGGTTTTGTGCAGAAAACCATGAAGCGTGCTGGGTTACATGTTTACAAAGTGCAAAAAGCCCCAAACCGGAATGAAAAACAAAACATCACTGCGAAAACCCGCGCACGGAAACTTTACACGAAGCTGCTCACCAAATCCGGTTGCATCGTGATGGATGACGAAACATACGTCAAGGCCGACTTCCGTCAACTTCCTGGGCAAGAATATTTCGTTGCCAAGTCGAAGTTCGATGTTCCGGAGGATGTTCGAAAGAAGAAACTATCGAAATTTGCAAACAAGTTTCTAATCTGGCAGGCGATTTGCGGATGTGGTGAAATAAGTGCTCCCTTCATCACTTCCGGAACAATAAACGGTGCGATTTACACGGAAGAGTGCCTTAAGAAGCGTCTCTTGCCATTCATTAGGAAGCACAAAGGATCAACTCTGTTTTGGCCTGATCTAGCATCCTGCGACTATGCTCAAAACGTATTGGAGTGGTACTGAGTCAATTTTGTGCCAAAGGATATGAACCCAACAAATTCACCGGAACTTCGTCCAATTGAAAAATTCTGGGCAATTATGAAAACGGAACTTCGCAAACATCCCAAAACTATAAAAACAGAGCTAGAATTGAAGAAAATTTGGGTAAAAACAACAAAAACACTGGGAAAATCGGTTGTACAAAATTTGATGGGTGGAGTGAAAAGGAAGGTGCGGGCATTCGGGATGGGAGACGAAATTAAATAAAACAAATGTTGTAAATCAAAACTCATTAGTAGTTCTTCATTCTCTGAAAATTTCAAGAAAATCCGATAATCAGTTTAATTTTGATGAGTATATATGTGTGTGCCATTTTTATCGAATAAACCCTTTAAAATGAACTGATTGTTTTTTTTCGAACTGGTTATGACTCCTAGAGGTAAATATCAGACCCAGTTTAGACATCTGCTCTGCCTTTGTGCTCGTAGTCCGCTATCAGGCTGCAAATTTAGTCCTCCAAACACGAATTCACTTTAAATCACTAAAAATCACTAGATGACGAGATTCCAACTGGCAGGGAAGTTCTGATTTTCAGACTTCCATGACAAAACCGTTTCTAGACGAGATCTGTCTTCAATGCGAAGCGTTGATTCTTTAAGAATTCGGATTACCCGCCTATCCTCTTCACACTTGAGCTTGTTAAACGGCACTTGGTTGCGATAGGATCATTCGAACCTATTTCTCGAGCTTTGAGCGAAGGTTATCCTGCCCCATCAGCAACTATAGTTGAGCACGTTCGTATTCTTCCACAGGGAGGCTACGCAAATAGGGAAATCGTAGATCTAATTCTTAGTAGCTCAGCATTTGTACTGCATACAGTCTTGGCATAGACCAACTTATATTAGGTTAAGTTGCGCCACTTCGATTCTTTTAAAGTGGAAATTTCGGCTATACCCGCAATAGAGGCCAAGAAAGCTCTCCGAGTGGCATACGAATTGCAAAAACGGCCATATTTTCAAGCAAGTGGTAGATTGGCGACTAGCTTCGACTTCACAGGCCCGATATGATCTACAAAGCCACTTGCCACGGCTGATGAGACACGTAATGTAGATTCCCTTTTGTTGAACTAGTTTTCAATGCTCGTCAACGTTTTGGTATATTTGAAGTGTGGACAATGCACAACTTGGCTCCTGATAGACCGATAATGACTGTGCTCGTTGCAGTCACTAATTCGGTCATAAATCTGCCGAACGTTTTCAAGTTCACTGTCTAATACGGCTTTTATAAGCAGCCCAATGTAGCCGCATCAAATCCGGAAGCTTTGTCACCAGTTTCCGCATTATATCTGGATTTACAAGATGATCTCCTAGGTCAACAGTGAGAAGATAATTTACGAAATATTCCCCCGAAAGCCCAAAATCGATTAAGGTATCAAGTCAGCCATGCCTGAGGGCCGACTCGGGATGAGTCTTTTCGATTAGCTTAAGAGTGATGGCAGAAACAAGCAGCTCTTTACAGTGTCACACAGTGTACACGGCCAGCCATTCAAACGCAGTTTTGTGTCATTTTTGACTCACTTTCGTCATTAGTGGAGTCAGCAAAGTCGACAAATCAAAAACATCGACTCAAATCGGATGGGAGTTTTCGATTTGTCGAATTGTTAATCCCAGTAACATTTACTCTAACTTGAGTGACTCGACTTTTGATGTAAGTGAGTCAAACGACTCAAAACTGAGTTTAAATCGCTGGCCGTGTAGCGCTTGGTCTCGTAAATACCTCTGAAAGTGGATGAGGTTATCTGCATATGTGTATCTGCAAGCGATTGTAGACTGCTGGAAGTTGCTTATAAAGATCGGCCAATCTACGGGATTTCTGCTAAATAATGTCGACTCTTTGCCTAGCACATACCTTGGAGCGGTGCGATGTTGAATGAGCATGGTAGGGTCAAAAACCGTCTATTTGTCTATTTGAGTCGTTGTTCCGTCAGATTTGGAACCGGATTTGAATAATTTATGGGTTGATAATGTTCTTGTGGCAGTACTGTTGATTTTCTGTAGGGATTTACATGCAAGAGCGGATTTTGTCCTCTGACCTGTTGCACCAAGTTTGTGGGAACCTTGTTGGAGTGGGGATTGACATTATCTGGCTTGACATTGTCTCCCACCGCAGTTCCCTCTGACCATTCAATACTTAAATGCTCGTTCCTTAAGGATTGCGTCCGAAATCGAACCAGGTCTTCATTGCCTGACTAATTATTATTGTTTGTTGCTCCATCGACTCATTCTATAGCTTTTTTTCAGAGATTTTTTTTTTATAGATTTCTTTCTTCTTCTGATAACTTTTTCTCCTCCTCCAACTGTCTTTCCAATTCATCTAGTCCCTTCTTCTTAATCTCGGCTTGATCAAACAGCTTGCGTTTCTTGACGATATAAATTCTCTGTCTTCAACTAGGACTCTATTCGTGGCCACACCACGTAACATTTGCTATCAGATCATCTTGGCTCCTCTTCAAACTTCAAATCGCTTCAAATCGCACGATCTGAAACTGGAACTGATAAATGCTTGCTTGACAATTTGCTGATTTCTCCTTGCTTGCAGATGCTTTGACGATCTACATGTTTGATTACACGGTTAACTCCTGCGTGACTAACATTTTCTCTGTTCTGAGTATAACTTTGTTTTAACCAGATTATTGATTGCCACCAAGCGAAGCAAATGTCCTTTCTTTAAGAACCGTTTCGCAACTGTTGGTCACTACTAAAGCTTGCTTCAGATAGAATTGGAACAAAAACAATTGCCTGTATTTCAGTTATTTATTTTTGAAATCAAGATCTTTTTTTATACAAATGTAGCGTTTTCTTCATACTTTTAAGAAAAAATACGGATAAAATTATTCGTCACGGTTTCGAAGGAATTCTCGAATTTTTCCTGTAACACGGCTCATTAGGCGGCGCACACCTTCTTCGTCCATCGTTTTAGCTACCTTACTGCACCAGGTCTTCATCTGATTGATGTCTTTGACAACCTTTCCCTTTGCCTTGAGTCTCCTCTTCATGATTGCCCAGTATTTCTCAATAGGGCGGAACTGGGGGCAGTTGGGTGGGTTAAGGTTTTTCGGAACAACCTGGACCCCTTTCTCTGCATACCATTCTTGAGCGACTTTGCTGTAATGACAGCTTGCCAAATCTGGCCAAAACATTACGGGATGGTCGTGGGATCGAATGAACGGCAAAACTCGTTTTTGGAGACACTCTTTTTGGTATAGTTCCGACGTCATTGTCTTGTTTGTAACGAAAACTTTCGTTTTTTTGCCACAGCTGCAAATGCCCTGCCAAATCATGAATTTTCGTGCAAATTTGTCGGCAAAAACAAATTTAAATTTGGCTGGAACATCCCCCCGAGCCGTTGCCAAGTAAAATTTTTGACCTGGGATTTGCCCGAGGCTTCCGAATCGTCGTCAATGTTTCCTTATACCGTTTGATAACGCGCCATACGGTATTTCTGGGCAATTTCAGTTGTTTAGCTAGCCTAGATGCAGACCACAATGGATTTTCCAAATAACTGTGCAAATTTTTTTACCCTTCTTTCGGCTTCCATGTTGATTGTTTACAAAGTACAGTCGATTTGCGGAATGTCAAAAATACATACGTGAAGCTGACAAAATTCCCGACACGTGGGCGCCAAGAACTTCCAAATCCACCAGGAGCGCTACAATATGAGCAAAAGTTTGTTCCAATTCTAAATGAAGCAAGTCTTAAGTAAATTTGTGTTTCTCAAATCTATATCAACCTTATCGTATACAAAAAATAGTAGGTGTTCGTT
>JASCZW010020714.1:0-11822 GCA_034211315.2 Aedes japonicus
ATTCCCAAAGAAAGTGCAGAACAGAAGCAACGTGCAGCAATAATGGCCTGGAAATTGTATTCGCGAGTTCTGCAGCGACTGGATGCATATATTTTGATGAACGGCGAAACCTATATCAAAGAGGACTTAAAACCTCTTCCAGATCCTCAATATAACACTGTCGTCGTAGGGGAAGATGTAAGCGATGCAGACAGGTCGATTGAGGTGGAGAAGTTATCGAAAAGGTCGAAAAGGGATGTTCTGCAAGCAATAACGACTGTTCCAGAAAGTATAAGCACACCTTATTTTAACGGTCACTTTGAATATAATGAAATATCTCAACATGTTTTTGCTGCGTCCTTTTGTTTGCACATTTCTGAATGACACAGCATCAAAAAAGTGCTCAGTTTTGTTTTACCTATCAAAATGCGCGGTCTTACTCAGGAACAACGAAAAGGTATCTTGCACAAATGGTGCACTGTGAGCGGACTCTCCTTGAGAAAAATGGCCAAGGAAGAGGATATAAACGTCGGAGCGGTACGATCTGCGATTCGAAAGTATATAAAATAGTGTACGTTTGAAGATGCGCCGAAGAGTGGTCGGAAATCCGGTCA
The DNA here is from genome assembly GCA_034211315.2 of Aedes japonicus. NCBI lineage: Eukaryota > Metazoa > Arthropoda > Insecta > Diptera > Culicidae > Aedes > Aedes japonicus. The sequence goes on from JASCZW010020714.1 coordinate 594, forward strand.
TGTTAGTCCGGATATCGATAAAAAGATCAGGGATGCCTACAAGCGAAAACCAGCGACTTCCGTTCGGGATGTTGCGAAAAAAAATAGGGACCTCGTCGAGTAACGTCATGCGTGCCAAAGAAGGACTTGCGTTAAAAACATACCGAAAGCAGAAAAAAAACCCAAAAGGAACCCAAAACAGGCCGCGTCCGTGAAACCACGGGCCTGCAAACTCTACGAGTCGTTATTGTGTAGAAATTCTGGGTGTATAATAATGGACGATGAAACGTATGTGAAACTAGATTACAAAACGCTTCCTGGACCACAATTCTATACTGTAAGCGAATACAAAGACATCCCCGAAACGGAAAAGGCATTTTTTACCGAAAAATTCGGTAAGAAGGTTATGGTTTGGCAGGCAATATGCGAGTGTGGTAAAACATCTAGTCCGTACATCACAACGGAGACGATGAACACTCAGAAATACGTTAAGGAATGTCTCCAGAAGCGATTATTGCCGATCATCAGGCAGCACGAAGGCCAAGTAGTGTTTTGGCCTGATTTGGCGTCATGTCATTACTCAAAGGACACTTTAGAATGGTACAAAAGTCAAAATGTATGTTCCGTGCCGAAATACATGAATCCACCGAACTGCCCGGAGGCACGGCCAATCGAGACTTTTTGGGCTTTAACCAAAGCAAAGCTTCGTAAATTCATAAAACCAGTGGACGAAATCCAAAAATTTAAAAGAGATTGGCCAAAAGTGGTCAAAATGGTGGGAAGTATCACTGTGCAGAAGCTAATGGGTCATGTTCGAGAAAAAGTTAGGAGTCTTGGCTATGATTAAATATTTTGATTGAACGAAAGTAAAATATCATATAAATCACAAATACAAATATGATTTGGCAAATAAAATTATTAAAACTAAAAAACCATGACTTTTTTGTTATTTTGAAAGTGTGCTTATACTTTCTGGAACAGTCTATATGTCCCTGCGGTATGAAGTCTAGCATTGTTTACACTACCGGAACAATCAATGTGGAAATCTATCGGTCTGAGTGTCTGCAGGAGAGGTTGCTGCCTTTATATCAGAAGCATAGTCCCCCACAAGCAACACACAACCGTCAAATATGGTTGCAACAACTTGATTATGACCGGAATGAGTCACAAAGAAGTTACCGCAACCGGATGTGTGTGCTGCTAGGGCCCCCAGGTTGCGGTAATTATTCGAAAAAAATTGCCATCTACACCCAAAATAAAAAAGCAAGATTGTAATGCAATTTCGCATGATTTGGTTTCATTTCTCGTAATGGATCGCAACTTGGAGAAAAAATGCAACATTGGTCGTGGGCAAAAAAGCAATACATTAATTCGATTAGAAAAATTCAATGTGTGCGTGAGGTTGTACAGTTTATTAGTAGTAGTGAATTCAATGGCTCACAAAAAAAAAGATTACGATCCGCTACTGAGAGTCGAACCGCGACCGTCAGCATGACGGCTCTTCATTGTAACCATCCAGTTATTACAACAAGTTGAGGTGAACGGAATAAAAGCGCTACAGTTGCTTCGGTTGTCGAGGCACTCAACGTTACAACAATGAAGCAAATCTCGGTCGCACACACTTACATGGCTTCGTATATTTCATAAAACGCATGGTGACTTGATGAGAGGGCGATAGGAGGGTGATGACGAGTGCAAATAAAAATAGAACACTTGACAGCGGAATAGTAACAGTGGCAAATGGCGTAGCGGCGTTCTGTGCCATTGTCTCATCCATATTGAGAAGTTGTTGACGGTTGAACAAAAACCCAACGATTGCTACGATTGTAGAGGCATTAGGCATACAATTATAACCGCTTGCACACACTCGCATGGTTTTGTTTATACCATAAAAAGCTTTGTGGATCATGATGGGCAAAATTGCCTTTTCAGAATCATGCGGATTTCTCAAGATATGATTGCAAAAACAGCAATTGCATATTTTGCTACAATTTCAACTTTTGGGTGTACAACACAAATTAAAGTGATGATAATGGTGTTGGAAGGGAATGGCCAGAGTAGAGTGGAACCCACCGGACAACGGAATAAGACGTCGGAATCACGAAAGAAAATAACCGGACACTTGTTGCTTGAACATAGTAAAAACGTGGTATATTATTCAGATGTTAATACAATGAATGACAGTTACGTATTGTTAAGTCTGTTTACTTTCTGATAGCCCTGCGACTGGACCTGTATGATACAGTGCATCAGCGCCCCATGGCGGAGTACACCAACACTCCTCCTCGCTGATCACTGAGCTTGAGACTTCCGGTTGGAATACAGCCCAAGCTTCTCGGCGAATAGCTGCATCTTGGTTGCGCCAAGTGGCTTGGTAAACACATCTGCAATCATGCTATCCGTAGGACAATAGCATACCTGGATGACTTCACGGGAACAAAGATCCTTGGCATGGTAGAACTTGGTATCGATATGTTTACTTCTCTTGTTCTCTCGCTCCAACGAAACGAAATCGATGCAATCACGGTTGTCCTCATTGATGACCGTTGGTTGACGTTGAGTGCAACCTAACTCTGCCAACAGTCTTCGAAGCCAGGTTGTTTCCTGCGCTGCTTCAGATAGCGCAACATATTCGGCTTCCATTGTCGATGTAGTTACGCACGCTTGTTTCCGACTAGCCCAGCTCACACTCGCATCACCGTCTGAAACACGAAACCGCTTGTAGACTTCCGACCGGTAGTGTCTCCGACCCAATCCACATCGCTGTATCCGATCAGTTCCAAATTCTTTGACCGGTGGCTAACCAACTTCAGCTGATACTCTTTTGTACCAATCAGGTAACGGACGACACGCTTCAGTTCCAACCAGTCTCGTTGCATTGGACAATTTGTCTTGCGACTTAGTATAGACACCGCCGCTGATATATCAGGCCTGGAGTTCGTTGCAACGTACAGGAGCGCTCCGACTAACTTGTGGTACAGTGTGTTATCAGGAAGCTGTTCTCCTCCATCTTGCCTGAAATACCCAGGATCAACCGGATACTTGGACGGCTTAGCCTCAGCTAGCCCGAAACGATCCGCAACTTCACGAATCATGCAATGCTGGTTTATCATGTACATTCCGTTCCTGTCCCTTTCCACCGTGATGCCGAGAAACTGCTTAATATCTCCAAGAGATGAAATTTCGAAATGCTTCCGTAGCATATTTTCGATACCAATGATTTGGCGTTCGTTCTTGCCTACCAGCACCATGTCATCGACATAAATCAACAAATAAATCCACTCACCATCCGGGAGCTGCTTGCTGTACAGACAAGCATCAGCTTCTGATTGTTGAAAGCCTAGATCGACAAGCACACGTTTAATCGTCGAATTCCAGACCCTCGCCGCCTGTTTAAGTCCGTATAAGCTGCGATTCAACTTGCACACGAGCTCTTCCTTGCCTGCTGTTGAGTAGCCAGGAGGCTGCCGCATGTAGATTTCTTCTTGCAAAACTCCGTTCAAATAGGCGTTTTTTACATCCACATGTCGCACTTGAAGGTCCTTATGCCCAGCCACAGTAAGCAGCACTCTGAATGTTTGCTGCAACGCAACCGGAGCGTGAACTTCACCAAAGTCTTCACCATACCGCTGCGCGTAGCCCTGAGCAACGAGGCGCGCCTTGAACCGCACGGTTTGTCCACTTGAGTTCTTCTTTTGCTTATACACCCACTTTGATCCGATTGCATGGCGTCCTTTCGGTAGAGGAACGAGCTTCCAAGTGTTCATCGACTGCAGTGCCTCATATTAACTGTCCATGGCCTTCAGCCAGTCACTTTTGTTCACACTTTGCACTACCTCTTTAAAGTTCTTTGGAGCACGTTCCTCAAATTGTGCCACGCCGACGACGTAATCACTGAGATTCTTCGGCAACGTACCCGCGGTGGAACGCTGCGATCTTCGAACAAATACTTCATCTTCTTCACTCTTTTCTTGTTCTGAGTCGTGTTCATCCGAGAATTCCACGAATTGTTCTTCTTCGTCACTATCAGGCACTGGTTCATCATCTTCTTCTTCATTGTTCACTGTTACATCATTTTCTTCGTCACCAAACAGCTGCACCATTACTGGTCCGTTTGAAGACGGACGTTGCTCCTCCTGGATCTGATCGCCAAGTTCCAGGAATTTCACATCCCTTCTGATGATGATTTTGCCGGTTCGCTTGTTCAGAAACCTGTACGCCTTCGATCCACAAGCATATCCGATAAAAGTCAACTTTTCAGCACGCTTTTCAAGTTTCTTACGATTTACATCCGGAATATAAACATAAGCATCACAACCGAACACCTTAAGCTCACTCAAGTCTGGCGTTTGACCACTCCACAGTTCAATCGGTGTCTTCTCTATTGTTCTCGATGGAAGACGATTTTGAATATAACTAGCTGCCGCAATTGCCTCACCCCAGTACCGTTTCTCAAGTCCGGCATCCAGCAACATACACACTGCCATTTCTTGTAGATACCTGTTCCGGCGTTCGGCTACGCCGTTTTGCTGCGGCGTATAACCAGCTGTAAGCTCCATCTTGATGCCTTCGTCACAATAAAACTGTTTGAGCTCCTTATTCACAAACTCAGCTCCACGGTCAGACCTGATAACTTTAGGTTTCCGACCGAACTGATTTTCGACGAATCTCACGAAATTCATGATGCAATGTTTCGCTTCTGCCTTATCCTTCAGTAGATACAAAACTAGATACCTACTAAAATCATCCATAAGTACCATGAAATATCGATTTCCTCCGGGGGTGACATTACTCATGGGTCCACACAAATCTGTGTGAATGAGTTGTAGTGGTTCGGTGGTCTTCCGTTCCGCTTGTTGAGGAAATGGCAAGCGTGCCATCTTGCCCTCATGACAACAATCACAAACGATCTTCATACCACAGTTTACCAATTTCATTCCCGTTGCCAACTGACCTTTCTGAATTCGATCCAATACCGCTGGATCACGGTGTCCGAATCTCCTGTGCCAAGTATGTTGGCAGTTCACAGAATGACACGCATTTGATACCGCTGCATATTCTTGATCCTTCAGTACATAAAGACCACCACTACGATCACCCATTGCCACAACACGCTTCGATTTGTCAATAATCTCAACACCTTTCTGATTAAACAGAACATCAAAACCTTTATCCGCGATTTTGCTGACGGAAAGAAGTCCACTGTCCAAATCCAGCACATAAAGTACATTGTCCAACCGAATATCCACCGACTTTCCGGTGCCGTCCACTGCAGGAACACATCCACCTCCGAGACCACCCGATTTTGCACGGTTACCGTTAGCCATCATCACTTGTACACTTATCGATTCGTCAAGAGTGTCGAAAAAAGTACCACTACTAGTCATGTGGCAAGAAGCACCACTATCCACAGTCCATGAACATTTTTGTTTCGTCACTGAACAACCGACGTAGCTTTCTTCCTGCACGATGAAACTAACCGGATCCCTGTCAATGTTCGTCACTTGCTTCGCTTTAATTTTCGTTTTACCACCACTAGTAAACTTACTACCAGACGGGCCAGCTTCGTCCTGCGTCCTGCGCCACTTTATACAGTCCTTTTTAAAATGACCAGGCTTTGTACAGAAGAAACAAGTCCTGCTTGACTTCTCCACCTTGAGAGCCTGCCCACCGCTGGTTCCTTTGCCATTCTTCTCACACCGCTTATGGAATTCGTCCAATAGTTTAGATTTCACGAGTTGCATTGTTATGTCTGCATCCGGACGTGCCTCTAACGCCGATGCCAGAAAATGGTATGATTCGGGCATACTACGTAATACCATCGCTACCTTCAACTTTTCAGCCAGTTCCAGTCCGGCACTCTGCAAACGTCCAAACAACGAATCCATTTCAAGAAGATGCCTATCCGCATCCCCATCCTCCTGGAGCTTCGCATCACACAGCCTCATCAACAGCGACAACTGGGACGTCGTCGTCGCCTTCTCGTGATAGGATTTCAACGCATCCCACACTTGACGAGCACTAGTACAATTCTGGATCAACGAGTACTGGCTTTGTTCAACAGACAGGGCGATAGTAGCACGGGCCTTCTTGTCTGCCTTCGTCCAGGCAACTGTTACTGGTTCTGGTTTCACTTCATCCACGACAAACCATAGCTCTTCCCTGGTGAGAAGCATCTCAACCTCAAACTTCCACGTCGCATAGTTGGTGTTGTTGAGCCTGGCCAGCGAAAACCTCCCCGTTTCTGCCATTCTGCTCCCAATCAACAATTACCGTCGATAATCACAACACACGCCGGCGAGCCAAATTCGTACGAACAATGAGACACACCACCGCGACGAGCATAGATCAATTTACCACAACCTCGACCGCAACAAACACTAAATTTCCTCGCGATCCACCTCTGGGCCCATAACCTGTTGGAAGGGAATGGCCAGAGCAGAGTGGAACCCACCGGACAACGGAATAAGACGTCGGAATCACGAAAGAAAATAACCGGACACTTGTTGCTTGAACATAGTAAAAACGTGGTATATTATTCAGATGTTAAAACAATGAATGACAGTTACGTATTGTTAAGTCTGTTTACTTTCTGATAGCCCTGCGACTGGACCTGTATGATACAGTGCATCAGCGCCCCATGGCGGAGTACACCAACAAATGGAAGTGCTTGCAAATTACCAATTTCCAGTTGAAGTTTGTACCAGCAGGTTAGTAACTCTGCCATGTTGTGTTTGTGTTTCAGTGTGTCGGAAAGTGCAAGCGAGAGGGAAACAAACAATCAATTAGTGTAAGTGGTGCCAGATATAAATTTATCTTTCATGTCTTGACAAAATAGTCAAAAGGTCGAGAGTAACATTTGTAAACAATGACATCTAGCATATTTCAAGCAAAACAATGCATTAGGTCCTAAGTAACATTGAGAGATTCTCTTCGTCGACTTTCTCTTTGGTTAATAGCTTGTCTATTTAACGATTTGCTGATGTTTTAAACGTATTAGATCCCTTATCACACTTTATACTATCGTACTGTATATTGAAAATAGTTAAACATGTTTTTACATAGCGGTAGGAACGCAAAGAGAAAGTTGACAAAGAGAGTCTCTCAATGTTACTTAGGACCTAATGCATTGTTTTGCTTGATTTTTCTGTGATCTGCTTGCTCCCACAAACAAAATAGCAGAAAAAGATACAGGGACTTATCCCCTTCACGTTGGTAGTGGATAGAGATGAGCAACATGGTATTTCCAGAAAATTTACGTTTGAAGTCATTGTTTGCAGTTGTTACCTTCGACCTTTTGACGATTTTGTCTAGATGTGGTGGCGAATGTGTTAGAAGTGAGGCGGGTGGTTTTTGAGGGTGTTAACACATGGTGGCCGTGTGACTTACCCCCTGGTTTGTACTGTGTTTATGGGGGGCTTGTTGTAAGTGAATGTGACCTCGGAATGGACATGTGTGACCAGGTATTCTGAAATGGCTCCCTGGAACTCAACAGAGCTAACTCCTTTCAACTCTCTGGCTAGAATGTTTTACATTGGCGGACAGCTGTCAGTTTCACTGCAGTCATTTTTCTTCCATAAAAACACAGCCCTGCAATGATTGGACGGAGGAAGTTGGATTGTAGACACACAAATATGGAATACGATGCTTAGCAAATTTAACGGAAATAAACTAAAAAATATATCTACACTGAAGCTTTTTTTTACGCGGGTTTTTTTACGCGGTTTTTTTACTCGGTCGGCGTAAAAAAAAACCGCGTTATTTCAAAAAACAACGTAAAAAATTTCAAGGAAATAAAAATTATATTTCATATTCATATTGAAAGGATATGGTCATAAAAATGTATTGGTGGTGGAAAAACATGGTTCCAGTAATATTGGCCACCGGGAATCTGCTACAAATGGATAGAGGTTGTTAATTCAACGTGTGAGCAAAGCAGTTCAGAGTAGTTATAGAGTTTTAGTCTTCGGCAAAATTTCTCAGTGTGTCATTGGTCGTCTTTTGACATAATCATATTAGTTCCACATCATGCCGCAGATATGGCGCTACAGTCTATCTTTTCTAAATTAAGCGCTAGAGATTTGCCGTCTTCGGCAGAGTTTCTCAGTATGTCATTCGTCGTCTTTTGACATTATCATATTAGTTCCACATCATGTTGCAGAGATGGCGCTTCAGTCTATCTTTTCTAAATTAAACATTAGAGAGTTGCCGTCTTCGGTCTTTCTTCATATAAGGTAAAAAACCAAATACAATATACTAAATTGAATTGTTGTCAAAATTTCAAATACTGCCCTACTCTCCAGCTTTGGATTGTATAGCCATTTAAGGTTGAAGGATTCGTCATCAATTTTTAGTCATCATCAAAATTCAAAAGCAGTTTTTCGTTCAAAATGAAAACATAGTTCGTGAAAATGTATTCACTGTATGCTGCTGCCAAGCGGACCACAGTGAATACATTTTCATTTCAAATCAATATCAAACGAAAAAACTGCTTTGATTTTTTATGACGGAAATGATGATGATCCTTCACTAAGCAACTAACAGTTGTGTGCCCAACAAAAATAAACACCCGTAAATCAGGCCGACAGGGTACCCGGGTACCCACCAAATACAAATGGTTGTCACTCTGGCAAATACTGGCCGATTTTTGTTTTGTTTTCACCGTTAGACTTAGAAACTCATCTGCTTTATGGAAATTGGCAGCAACGTCCGTTTGGATTTATCTGGTTCCCGTAAATCCGGGTTTCCGGGGTTCGGTACGGAGACACTATTTGGGAATATCAAGTGAATTTCTGGAAAAGACTGTCTAAGCCTTTGGAATAATTCCTTAATATACATTTCTATTCCATATACCTCAATATGCCAACTTGTCCCCGGACCGGTTATTCCGGAACAGGTTCCCAGAAGGCCTAGAGTGGCGACGTACATATATAGAAGGAAACCCCAGCAAAATGGATATCAACATTCAGGAAATTTCTTTAGTAAGATATCTGTCAACATTTTGTGGCCTTTTGATGACGTGTTCTCAGACTGGTTATTCCGGAACAGGTTCCGGTGAGCCTTCGAGTGACCATAAATATTTTCAAAATAAAACCTCGGCAATATCGGTATCAAAATTCATGAAATTTCTTCAGTAGGATATTTGTCCACAAACCAGTTTTCCGGAACAGGTATTCGTGGGGCCTCGAATGGCCATGAACAAATTTAAAAGGAAACCTTGGCAATGTTTGGCATACGGGAAACTGTACTAGGATGACCGTTACGTTGATAAGTCGTCAGATGTCCATAAAACGTTGAGAATATCCTACTTAAGAAATTTCATAAATTTTGATACCTATATTGCCAGAGCTTTCTTCTAAAAATGTTTATGGCCAATCGAAGCTATACGGGAACCTGTTTCGGAATGACCGCTCCAAGACAAATCATAAGATGGTCATAAAACGTTAAGAAATATCCTAATGAAAAAAAAGTCATGAATTTTGATATTCATATTGCCAGTGCTTCCTTCTGAATATGTTTATGGCCACTCAAGGCCTCACATGAACCTGTTCCTAAATGAACATTCCAGGAACAAATAATCAAATGGCCTTAAAACGTTGACAAATATCCTACTGACGAAATTTAATGAATTTTAATACCCATATTGCCAGAATTTCCTTCTGAAATTTTTCTGGCCACTCAAATCCCCACGCGAACCTGTTCCGGAATAATCAGTCCGGGGACAAATCATCAAATGGTCTCGAAACGTTGACAAATAACTTACTGAAGAAAATTAATGAATTTTAATACCCATATTGCAAGGGTTTACTTCAGAAAATGTGTATGGCCACTCGAGGCCTCACGAGAACCTGTTCCGGAATTGCTGGTTCAGGGGCAAATCATCAAATGATCACAAAAAATTGACAAACATCCTACTTTTCACGAATTTTGATACCCATATCGTCAGGGTTTACTTCAGAAAATGTTTTTGACTACTCCAGGTCTCACGGGAACCTGTTTCGGAATGACCGGTTCAGGGACAAACGGTCACTCCAACGCCTACTTGTCTGGTGAACTCAGGATTACAAGCAACTAACGCTTGAGAAAATTTGAAGCAATTCGATACACATATTGTTATGGTTCCGGACCCTAAGGGAACCTTCTCCGGACTGGCCACTTGAAGTATCATATATCCGATGGACCCAAAACAAGAAAAGTCAATCTGTTGAAGAAATTTTAAGAAGTTTGACCCATATTGCTGGATTTCTACCAAAATCGACGATCAGTATCATTACATCAGTACATATAATAAACTGTAAACAACAATTTTTCTTGTTCTAAAAAGTATTGTTCAGAGGCTTAATTGGGAAATGTACAATCAACACCAACAATTAAATTTTTTTCACGTATATTGTAACTTGACTATTTTTACGTTGTTTTTTAAATAATGCGGTTTTCTTACGTCGTTTTTTGAAATAATGGACCGCGTAGTAAAATATATTTTCCAAATGAAGCTTTAGAGAGTTGCCGTTCTCAGTAAAGTTGTTGAGAATGTAAAATATAGTCACTTGACATTATCAAATTAGTTCCAAATTGCGCCGCCATCTAAATTGCCAAATCGAGCTCTAGGAAGGTGCTGTCTTTAGCAAAGATGTTAATTGTATATAATAAAGGCATTCAAAATAATCACGTTAGATCCAGATCGTACCTCAGAGATGGCGCTGCCATATTTGTGGCATAAATTAGAACTAATATGACAGAGTCAAAAGACGACGAATGACGTACTGAGAAATTTAGCCACAGACGGTAACTCTCTAGCACTTCATTTGGAAAAGATAATCTGCGTCGCCATCTCTACAGTATACATGATGTGGAACTAATATAACAAAGTCAAACGACGACAAACAACATACATACTGAGAAACTTTGCCGAAGACGGCAAATCTCTAGCGCTTAATTTAGAAAAGATAGACTGCAGCACCATCTCTGCGGCATGATGTGGAACTAATGTGATTATGTCAAAAGACGACACACTGAGAAATTTTGCCGAAGACTAAAACTCTCTATAACTACTCTGATTCCCGGTGGCCAATGTTACTGGAATCATGTTTTTCCACCACCAATACATTTTTATGACCATATCCTTTCAATATGAATATGAAATATAATTTTTTACGTCGTTTTTTGAAATAACGCGGTTTTTTACGTCGTTTTTTGAAATAACGCGGTTTTTTTTACGCGGTACCATTACCGTCGTAAAAAACTTCAGTG
>JASCZW010020715.1:0-11813 GCA_034211315.2 Aedes japonicus
GGTATTCATGAACTAGGTTTGAACCATGAACTCTTGGTCACTAGCTCGATCTTTTTACCACTAGACCATTTCAACATGTGAGAAATGGGTCAATTTTCTATCGCCAATGTGATAGGGGACATAGTAACTCATTTTAACATATGATAGTTTAGGCGTAAGCGTTCAAATTAAATGGATTTACTGATTTGTATTTGATGATCGGTCAATTACTCTTCAGTTTTAGTTAAAACATCTTCATTGTACTAGCAAAGCAATTGTACCCGGGCAAATTATGTTCGGTCGAACAAGTTATATCAACAGCAATTTTTTTTAATAGATAAATGTGATAAAAATAGATGTTTGATAAGTCTCAGTCTTATTTTAAAGTACAGAAACGGTCATCAGACGTCCAATACGACACGAAAAAATATACTTGACTAATTGCGTTAGCATTTGCCATTTTACGAATATGTTTGTTTCCTAAAATACAAAAGACTTTTGTTGTTATATTTCTAAAACATAATATACAAAAAGGCAAGATGTCAGATGTAAACAAACATGTCCTTGTTTAAGAACATGGAACATATGTATGACAAATCAATTAGTCATAAGTGAATCTAGATTCAAATTGCATGAAACGCACATGTACATGACAAAACTTGTCAAATTGTACTTTTATAGATGTACACTATGACACAAAGCAAATATATCATTTATATTTATGTTTTTGGTGCTACTTGGGAGGTTTACCTCAATTATAACGTTTGCATTAAAAAATGGACTTTTTTCGGATGAGGATAAAAAAAAGCCAAAACAGATAATTGCTTTCGATAAATTTCCCATGGAAGGTAATTATTTAAGCTTACTTGCAAAAAAAATCAACGCCGTTGCGAGCGGCCTTCCGGCAGTTAACCAGAATATTCGAAAAGAGGGACGAAAACATGCGTGTAGGCATGCTTTTGAGTTCTTTCTTCATTTTATTTATCAATTCCTCCTCAGTTTTCGCTACAAAATTGTTGGGTTAAAGGGTGTACGGAAGTAAATTGCGACACACACACAAATATTCGGCAAAATTCGCAAATCATCTTCAAACGTTCAGAGAGTAAATTAAACATGTTATGAATATTTTTCCATGTTTGTTTTATTCAATTTCATTTCAATATCCAAATGCACGAACCTTCTTCTTTACACTACTCATAAGGTTCTGTACCACATTTGAACCAACTTTTTTCTTGCGTGGCAATCCAGTTTTTCTTCATATCTTCCTCCGCATCTTGCACGAAAGCTTTGGTTAGATTCAGTTTCTTCGCCACATCTCGAACTGAACTGTTGGGATTCCTCTTGAAAGTTACTACCCGCTAGTGATCCTTAACACTATACGGAGATCCATTTTTGCCACTTATTTCTTTCCGATCGATGGTCAAAGTTTGTGCCACCGATTAAAAACACGAGACACCGTAGAATGTATCATTCAGCTGATGGCACGATGAGAAAGATCCGGATTTTCGAAGTATGTGCGCAAAATTTCTTTGCACCGCTGCTGTTCTTCCGACTCCATCTTCGCAATGATTGCACATCTGCTAGTGAAACTAACACAGCGTAAACAAATACACATTGAACTAATTCCACCCAAAATTTCAATAGAAAATACCCAACTGGTAAAAAGTTACAGCCATTTAAAAGTGGTACAATTCCGTACAACCTTTCGATCTTACGCTTCAGGTTGGCCCAGACAGATTGCGTCGAGTGGCAGGATCGCCGACTTAGGTACCACATCGATATTCAGCCGCCCCATCTCCTCCAACGATCGCTTCGAGTAGTGGGCCGACACCAGATCCAGCCAGAACACCGCGTCTTCGCCCTTATGGTATTTCTTGATGAACGACGCAACTTCCGACAGGCATTTCGTACCTACTATAAATTTCCGGCCAGTCCGGAGCGAAAGCAGAGCGGCTTTAACATCCCCTTCTCGCTGATTGTCAGTCAGCAGGTGTTGCTTCTTGGGGAACTTGGTGTGTGAAATGAACCGCAACAACTATTGCTTCATAATAGATCACCAGTTTTTAAACATCGAGGATGTATGTTAGCGTAGGCTGTCGTTGTGGGCGGTCAATCATGCTCATGCTCATACTCATGCTCAATTTATCTAATATTACTTTCCAAGTTCTTACTAATCGTCAATCAGCGCTGGCTGAAACAATTTTCTCTTCGTTGCATGCCTTCAGAGAATTGTGTACAATTTACAAATGGCGTCACGAAAATTTGATACAGCGGACGCTTATAATTCGATCGTTTCTTGATTGATTAATTTTTGCGACTTTTTCTCATATTAACTAGACGTCTTAACGATTGCCATTTTATTTACTCAAGTATTTAAAATGTTACAAATGAAAGATGAATACATTTCGCGTACATTTTCTTTATTCAGTGTTGGAACATTTAAAAGAATGTTGCGTTCTGGCAAGTATCACGAAATTTCCTATCACGGACAACGTTTTAATTCTCGAACATGATATTCCCATGTAACATTCTCTGCACATTCCTATGAGTATTGTTATGAAAAGTTATTCTGTTCAGTTGAAGTTGTGTTAACGATTCGCGTTGGATAGAGATTTACTTATAGAAAGCAATTAATTTTGAGAAACTGTGAAAGCGATAATAAATACGTTACGATAAGCGATTTGATGCGTATCATATGTGCAAATTTCGGAAGCGCGGTAAAATCGAATATACGGAATATCTTCCAAAACAAACCTGTACCGATGTCGAGCGAGATCGTGGTTATCGGGCGAAACTGACAGCAGCCAGAGATAATGCGTTGCCAACTATCTGATTGAGACGCGGAGAAGGTTCTTTAGCTCGAGGCCGTATCTACATTTCAACCTTTCTAAAGAGTGTACAATATAATTTCCTGACATACAGCTGATCTAACAATCTATGAGGATCACATCCACACTATTTGGATCAGACTACGCCTTACGGCAAGAGTAGGGGTCAAATGAAAATTTGAAAATAACTCAAACATAAACATTTCTCGATAGATCTTTGAGATTTTTGCTTCAATCAGTTTTTCTCGAATGTCAACTTTCGACTGAACAATCTATAACGCGATAATGATGATGGTCTCGATCATATCAACTCAATCACCACTGCCAGCACAGCCGTTGCTCTTTCATCAACCAACATAAAAACCAAACGTTCTTTTGCAGGGCCGCCTAAGAAACTAACGAAACTAATCAAACGGATTATAGCGTAGTCTACGTCAACCGGTCGTGTGTTATACACAACCTCACTGTTTTGTTTGTATTTACAACAGGGTTGCTACACACTTAAAAATTATGAATTTTACACGAGACCTAATTCATGTTTGTAAATAGTCCGGGAACGTAAAGTCGGGGAATGTAATAGTCGGGGATCGTAAAGAAAGATTTCGTGTAAAATTATGTCTCCTGAAACTGAAACATACGCAATTCGACAAAAGATGTGTTCGGTTGAATTTATTTTCTCATCTCTTTCAACACATTCTTATGCGCTAAAGGACGCTTGCATGTGTCAGTCTCAGGGACAGATATTTACACGAGATTTTGGTAGTGTGTACGATTGGCGATGCATAGGTGGATTTACCACCAGGCGAAAGGATAATCGTATGCAATATCGCAAAAATCAGTCCATTTTTGACAATGCATACGTTATATAAAAAAAGTGCAGTTCAGGATTTTATTCGCCTCGAATCTCTTCGACTGCATTTTCCAAAGAATTCGATCTGAAACAACCACTAACAACGTCCTTTATCAACCTAAGCTGTTAACAGTGTTATATTCGGTTGTGGGCCACCAAGAATAGACCCTTTATGAGGGTCACGCAAGTTGACACGATTGCTGGTCTTTATAGACGACATAAGTGATCAATGTTACTCCGTTTTACGGTACTTGTAATACTAAGTAAGAGTATAGAACACTAAATAAGAGTTCACATTAAAGACGAAATACGCGCATTTTTTCAAAAACTAGCAAAAAATATAATTTGTAGAATGGGTGTACCCATTTTGTCTAGAATGTGGAAACTAATTTAACGTTCAAGCTGAGTGAGTGACTGCGCTCTATATTAGAAGTAGTGTTCAAAGTGTCCCGCATTTACGCTATTTTTTGGATATATTAATTCGCAAAACCGCGATATTTGTAGTGGATAAAATTTATAAGTGCCAAAACTATTGGTTGACTAAGTGATATAGGTTTAGAAGCAGAAACTGCGAAGAAATTATACGAAATTAAAAGTGACACCACATTCGCTCGGTGCATTACTATTGTTAGCCCGTGGCGGCAATTATTCAGGCATAAAGGCCTTCATTGATTTGCTATAAAACGAAGAGAGTGAGTGCTACCAACACCAACGTGGATACTTGGTATATCAAAACAAAAGTGACGGTAGGCTCAATATATTCTATTTGGAAACAAAATGAATGTAGAAGATAAAAGTGATTTAGAAAATTATGAGGACGGGCTCTTAAGCCAATCCGCGGGAAACATTGAATCATGTTCGTCTTCCATTCTCGACTCCGACGATGAAGATGGCATTAATGTGACGATCAAGCAAGTGATACCTGGAAAACCTGACCCCAAATCGGTACGTTTGAAGAAGGGTTTGTGTGGGTCAGCAAGAAGAAGGTTAAAACGACTCATGAATTACGGTATGAGTTTCGAGAAGCTCGTGAAAAAGCGGTGCAACCAGTTGCAACTCCCAAAGATCACGGAACGTAGACTTTGATACGACTAACAGTTCAGAACGTCAGCCGATGCCAAAAAATGTCGCGATGAACATGGTCAGGGAGTCGAAGCTGGTCATAAGCGAACCAAAATGGTACCGAAATTGGATAAAGATCCAGTTCAGGGAGGCAGTAGCAGTAAATCTAGCCGTAGGATAAACCTGCCGGCACCAACCTACCAAGAAATTGCCAGTCGGGTTAAATTGGAATAATTCCCAAAGGATATCCGGAAATCGAGTTAACCTCCGAACAACAGGAGACAGAGGAAGCACTCCTGAAAAAGGTCCTAGATCAACGTAGAGACCCATTTAAGCCGAAATTTGTGTATTGTACGTCCAGAACTGGGTATGTTCTAATATCCTGTAAGGACCGACACACAGCAGATTGGGTCAAAACCGCGGTTCTTCAAATAGCGCCTTGGAAAGATGCTGAGCTTGTGGCTCTTGATGAACAAGAAATTCCTCTTCAAGAAGTCCTACTCGCGTTCTTTGATAGGAGTGCCGACGACGACAACGACACGATTCTAGGCTACATAGAAAGCCAGAACGACAACCTGAATACAGCAAATTGGAGAATTCTGCAGCGAACTGTACGGAACCAGCATGTCGAATGGGCGATCACTGTGGATGGTTCATCGATGCGACAATTGGAACATCAAAAATTCGTCATCAATTACAAGTATGGTCAATCGCTCATTCGTAAAAAGCGTATTGTCAACCACCCAGGCGCTCACGAAGAGGACGGGGGGAAAATCGTGGGTATGGAGGTAGGCTCCTCTGACGAGCAATGTACCAACAATATGCCCGGTGACCAGGTGAGTGCTCCATCATGCTCAGGGACCAACATGGCCCAGGGTAAAGGAACTAAGGTATCTGTGTCCATATGCAGATGATAAAGGTGAGTCAGATTATGAACGTAGTTTTTCTGGGAAGGGCACAAAGGAAACCTTAAGGGTGAAAGATGGTCAGGGATCGATCAATGGGAATCCTGGAAAACAAAAAAAAAATGAAAAATTATTGCAGGGTAACCGCCAACCTATACAGAGGGAACAAAAGAAGCCCCAAGAAGGTGAAAAGGTACAGCAATGAACAAATTTGTAAAATTTATACAGGTGAACCTTCATCATGCAAAGGGTGCATCTGCAGTGCTCAGCAGAAGGTTCACCAAAGATGAAATTAATGTGGGTCTTATACAAGAACCCTGGATAAACAATGGAGAAATTTCTGGTATTCCTGCTCAAATGGGTAAATTGCTGTATGATGACAGCAATCCTAGCCCCAGAGCAGCAATTCTAGTGAGCAGTAAAACAAAGTTTGTTCCACTTACAGAATATATCTCTAGAGACATCGTTGCGATAAAGATGGAAGATCCAACAATTCGGGGTAAGACTGAGATTTATGTAGCCTCGGCGTGTTTCCCAGGGGATGTTGAAGTAGCCCTCCATCCGAAGTGACGACGTTTATCTCTTACTGTAAGCAAATGAATAAACATTTTATAATTGGTTGCGATGCAAATGCCCATCACACTATATGCGGTAGCACCAACATTAATAAAGAGGAGAAAATCTTCTGAACTATATAACTTCTAATAATATTGATGTTTGTAACAGGGGAAGCGATCCGACATTCATCACAGCTGCAAGGCAGGAAGTGTTGGATCTTACGCTTTGCAGTGAACTACTTTCGGAAAAAATCAGTAGTTGGATAGTATCGGAGGAGGAATCGCTGTCAGACCATAAACACATCAGGTTTGAATATACAGCCGGTGAACTTATTTCAGACAGTTATAGAGACCCAAAAAGAACAAATTGGGATTTGTATCGTTTTCACCTTAATAACAATAGCATACATTCAGAGGTCGAAATTCGAACGGTTGAACAATTGGAAAACGCTTCAAGCCAAATGGTGAATGACATTATAAATTCCTTTAGTGCTAGCTGTCCTATCCGGCAAAAATCCTCTACCAGAGAGGTTTCATGGTGGAATGGGAAGCTGCAGCATTAAGGAAAAAAGCAAGGAGGTTGTTCAATAGAGCAAAAGCTTCCAATGCATGGGATTTATACAAAAGACTTTAACAGAGTTTAATAAAGAAATAAAGCGGGCTAAACGCAAAGATTGGAAACGATCATGTGAAAACATCGAAAGTACTCCAGTTGTTGCGAGATTACAGAAAGCTCTTTCTAAAGACCATTCTAATGGTTTGGGTAGTCTCAAAAAAGAGAATGGATGTTTCACACAAGACTCATCTGAAACAATGGAATTGATTATGAAAGCCCATTTCCCAGATTCGATTACGATTTCGGGGGAAAATCTTCAGGATTCAGAAGGTACAAGACCAGCACAAGATTGGTCTATAAATACCCTAAAGCCTGTGAAATTTTCACCCTATCCAAAGTCGTTATTCCAAAGGCTGGGAAAAGAGATAAAACATCCCCAAAAGCTTTTCGACCGATAAGTTTATCATCAATTATTCTGAAAACAATGGAAAAGATCATAGATGTCTACGTTAAATCAACATTCTTGAAGAATTTTCCTCTGAGCAAATCCCAATTTGCATACCAAAGCGGAAAGTCTACTATTACGGCACTGAGTTGCCTAATAACAAAAATTGAAAATTCATTTCAAGCCAAGGAGATATCTTTATGTGCATTTTTAGACATATAAGGGGCATTTGACAATGCATCTCATAGCTCCATGTGCACAGCCATGGAGACTAGACGCTTTTACAAAGAAATAATAAGTTGGATAGAGGCGATGCTTAAAAATCGAGTCCTGTTTGCAGACTTTGGTGGATCGCGATTGGTAGTCAGACCACACAAAGGATGCCCACAAGGTGGAGTTCTGTCACCCTTGCTTTGGTCGCTAGTAGTTGATGATCTTTTGAGAAAGTTATCCGATCTTGGATTTGAAGTAGTTGGATATGCCGATGATGTTTGTATCATCGTGCGCGGAAAGCAAGAAAATATAATTTGCTGCCGAATGCAATCTGCATTGAATTTTACTTCGAAGTGGTGCAAAAAAGAGGGTCTGGGTATTAATCCCTTAAAAACGGTAATTATACCGTTCACAAAGCGAAGAACGGTATCGTTGCCTAGACTGACTATAACTGGGGTTGCAATTGATTTTTCGACTGAAGTAAAATACCTCGGTGTTACTCTGAGACAGAAAACTCAATTGGAACTCACACTTGAGAGTGTTATTAACAAGGGAATAAATGCCTTTTGGGTCTGCAAAAGAACATTTGGCAAAAAATGGGGCCTACGTCCAAAAATGATTAAATGGATTTACACCAGCATAGTTAGGCCAAGAATTACCTACGCCTCTTTAGTGTGGTGGCCATATTCCAGTATGAAATTCATACATTCTACATCTGGTGTAAGAAAAGCTTATTGGAACTGAATGTAAAAAAATGCAATTTCATATCTTTCAGCAGAAAATTGACAACAACCAACATTGTAATTGCATTAGGAAATCAGAAAGTAGAAAAGTGTGAAAAAGTGAGGGATTTAGGAATTATCTTAGACTCTAAACTTAATTTTATAGACCACTACAACACTATCATACACAAGGCAAATAGCATGTTAGGGTTTATTAAACGCTTCTGCTACAACTTTTAAGACCCGTACACTATTAAAACTCTATATATTGCCTATGTGAGGTCTATACTGGAATATTGCAGCATTGTGTGGTCTCCTCGTCCAGGTATACATGAAGAAAGAATAGAATCAGTACAAAAACAATTTCTATTATATGCTCTTCGTAAGCTAGGCTGGAGCCTCACATCGTCTTCCATCATATGAAGCTCGCTGCATGTTGATTGACATCCAAACATTGAAAGAACGACGAGAATATGCGATGGTTTCATTTGTAAACGATATCGTTTCCAGCGTGTTGAATCAGCCGAACTACTTTCTAAATTAAATTTTTATGTACCAATTAGACGACTTCCGAAATCGTAATTTATTTGCTCTAAACCATCATCGCACGGAATATGCTAAAAATGGACCAATAAATAGCATGATGGATTCCTATAATCAACACTGTGAAGCCATTGACGTTACAATGTCTCGGTATAAATTAAAACATTATTTTAAGTCCCTGAGGATACAAAACTAAAACAAAAGAAGTAATTGCTCAGAAAAAATTGGGTAAGCTGCAAAGACTAGCATGTCTTTCAATAATCGGGGCAATGCATAGCACATAATCGATGGCGCTAAATGCCCTCTTAAATTTACTACCACTTCATCAATTTATAGAGTTGCAAGCAGGGAAAAGTTTTCAACTAATGAAACGAGCCGACGGGATTCAAAAAGGAAAATTGGTGGGCCATTTAGAGATCCTTAAAAACTTCCATTTGAATCCAGTGACAAACTCGATAGTAGACTCGATGCCGATGAAAGAAAACTATGAAATTCCTTTTAGAGTGGTCGCAACAAGTCGCTACTTATGGGAACAAGGTGGGCCAAGTCTTCGTCCAGGCTCTATTGTGTTTTTCACAGATGGTTCAAAGATGAACAACAAAACAGGATGTGGGGTTTTTGGTCCGGGGATAAAACAATTTACTTCTATGGGAAAATATCCAACATTATTTCAAGCGGAAATTTATGCAATTATGGAATGTGTTTATATCTGCCTTAAGAGAAAGTATAGATTTACAAATATTTGTATTTGTTCAGATAGCTTAGCAGCTTTAAATGCAGTTAAAGCGTATACATGTCAGTCAATGTTAGTTTGGGAGTGCATCCTATTATTGAAGCAATTGACAAGTGTGAACGAAGTCAATTTGTACTGAGTTCCCAGACATTGCGGAATAGAGGGAAATGAAATAGCGGATAGTCTGGCCAGGAAGGGCTCCGACGCTGCGTTCACAGGCCCGGAGCCATTCTGTGCAGTTGCAGACTGTTCTCTAAAGATGGAGTTTAAGCAGTGGGAAATGTCTATGGTACAAGCAAACTGGAATACTACAGATACATCACGACAAGCAAAAAGATTCATAGTACCGAGTGAGAAAAACACTCTAAACCTACTTAAATTAAACAAAAATAATCTGAGGGTTATAACCGGTCTATTCACTGGCCACTGCCCTAGTAGATACCACTTGGAAAAAATGGGTAAACTTGAACACTCACGATGCCGATTTTGCCAACAAGAAAGCGAAACTTCAGAACATTTGCTCTGCGACTGTAGTACTTTATTTAGGACTCGGCTTCGAATTTTAGGAAAAGGGCTTTTACAACCCTATGAAGTCTGGCAGTTAAGTCCCAGTAAGGTAATAGATTTTATTAGACAAGTCGTACCTACCTGGGACAAAATGCAGACTCAGACATTGCCCATGACATCACAATTGTGATGGGTAAACTGATCTGCTAAATCAAATGGGTCATACCACAATATTCCTCTAATTGGTCGCAGTGGTTTTTCACGACTCAACAAAAAAAATAAAAAAAATTTAACGTTAAGAATTACTTATGGATTTTTACCATTAATTATGTGCAGATTATTTTTCGTGTAGTTTCAACCTACAGTGCTCAAAGTTTAAGTTTCAAATTAAATTCATTGTGTAAAGTGCTTGAAAAGAGCTGAGAAACTAGGATCGCTAAAATTTTAATTCTTCGTTGCAAATAATTTATTTTGCTCAATCACTCTTATTAAATACTTTTTTTATCCCACATTGACTGCCCTACAACAATAAGGCGTGTCAAAGAAAATATTTCATGATATATGAAAAATATAAACCAGCATAAAGACTGAAATGAAAATGGCAGCGGCATTAACATTGATATTTCGTGACCCATTATTGAAAATGCTGTTTTGTTTTTACGAAAGCATCAACATCAACTGTTTCTTTGCGACGCTAATTTGCTTTATGCTAGCTTGCTGCTGCCAGAAAAATGTTGACAGTTCAAGCTACATCCAGAGGACTAAGAAAGTTTATACGAAAGAATACGGGAAAGCAATGCCGTATACCAGGCGATACATGCCTCAAGATAATTCCATCTGGATTTGAAACTGACTGATGCTGAAGTTTTTAAATTCATGGGTAGTTGCAAATAACTATTCAGAATGCTTAATAAGTTTTGCTTATTATTTCGCTTAATCGTACATTTTTTCACTTTTCTTAGTTTGTTGTTATGCAAATTCATCTTTGTTTAATTGTATTATGACAACATTGATAGAGCATCTTATCATTCATTTTATGTAGTACAAAATGTAACAGTAAATGCTTTATGCTCTCGTCAGAGTCCAAATGGCTTAATTGTGGTTTTTATAATGATAAACCGTGCTTATTCATTATTTTACCATGGCTCTGTTATTCAAATATGAAGGAGCTCTATTGGGCTAGAGTTCCTCTTCAATTATTTTTTAAAGTTAGACTGTTTAAGATTCACCTTCTTACTAGAAAAGGTTATAAACGCAGCCTAAAGTAAAATTATCAACGACACATCTTTTGCATCATAGAATGCTGTTTTTAAACAAATTAACATGTCTATTGCAATAATAAAACACTCATAAACTTAAACAAAGGCTAAAAGGCAGTAGAATTGTTAATTGGGATTGATCAGCACCTCAAATACCATAAAAATGATTTTTAAAGAAAGTTTTCGATTTAATTTTGTATGTATGAATCTGAGTTTGATGCCAACATTCTTATATGAAAGCATGAGAAAAAAAAACCCTTCAAATGAATTCAAAGCTAGCCAGTGAAAAACTTATCTTTCCGAAGTTAATGACATCAGTCAATACAACTTTATGACCGTTTGTTTGAAGGTTTTTATTAAAAAATACTATAGATTTCTTGATAAACAATGTTGTAATTTGATCTCTCTAAGATTCTGATTGATCTCATTCACAGAAGATTTTCAACTTTAAATTGAAACTGCAGTTTAAAACGATCAATGTTACCTAGTTCTACGGTACAAAACAAATGATCCGAAGAACTTCAAACTTTTGTCCTTTGAAAAAGTATTTATCAAAATACTACGTTCCTCCATAAGTGCACTTTTCCTTAAAGTAAGACAGGAGGAGGCATTTGCTGTGATACATATTTAGATTCAGTGGGTAAAATACAAGCA
>JASCZW010020716.1:0-11822 GCA_034211315.2 Aedes japonicus
GTGCCGCCTTCGTTCCGATTGCATGTTACCTAAACTAAACTATTATTTTATCGTTTTTACAAAAACATAATTATTTTCCCATCGAGTCGTAAGAACAGTTGCTGTTTATCGTCATTTCGACCGAATGCGATTCATTTGGCCGATAATGTCTTTACGAGAATCTGATTTTACAAAAACATCATGCACATTGAACTTGTTGTGCTATGATTATTATCATAAATTTGCTCTCATATTTGTTATTGTACTACTTTAAAATCTATTAAAGATTGTTGAAGATTCGCGTGCATCTTAAAACAGATATTCATCATTGCATATTATTTTGAATATTGTTACAGTGAAGATGTAATTGCTTCGAGAGCTACACAATTCTATGTACGCTTCTTAGGCTGGAACATTTCGATAACTATTAAATTTGTCTCTCAGGCATCTCAAATGACTATGGCAGCACTCGCTTATGACATATTTGTTGCTTGCATCGATTGCTATTTCTAGTTTGAAAAATATTACCTTTGTGATGTATAGTAATTTGAATATATTTTTCATGCCTATTACTCGAAATTGATATGTACAAATGGCATTACCGATTCTTCTTTGAGGCAGAATTACTTTCAGCCTGCTGCATCAAAACTACTACTTGCTGGGTCCGTAAATCCAAACACTTTGCGATGTTTTTTTTTTATCATAGGTTGGCCTGCCATGATTATCTGTACGTAAGTTTCGAATACAGGAGAATTTACAGGGTAATTGCATCGAATATTTATCACACAAGTTGTAAGAAAAATTTAAGTTTAAAGTGTTAGAAAAAACAAACAAATTATAACTGCCGTTCAAAGTTTAAATAATTACAAATTACTAAACATATATAGAAAAACATAAATATGTATAAGAGAAACTGAAATTTTTCTGGTATAAGAAAAAGCATTGATTAAATCTGCATTCATAACTGATTAAATGCTTTTACAATAATTATGAATTAAAAAATATTTCTTTTTGTTTTTTCCAAAAATACCGGAACTTCAATGAATACACAATGAAACAAATAGTAAATTTGAAATTGGATCACTGCTGAACTATGAAATAAATTCTTTGATTACCTAAGATTAAGGAACGCATTAGTTCATTTCATTTAAATTATTAAAAAAATGGTAACTGATCTGAAAGTAAACATTTATTACTCATCGCGATTAACGTGTACTTGGATTATGTAAAGTTGATGGTTTAAAAATTTAAAGAATTTAAATTTAAGACAATCAAAAAACCATGAGAAAACACGAGAATAATTTCGTTGATTGAAAAATCATTGTTCAAGTTCAAACATAAGAAAATAAATTGAAAGCATGTTTTCGACAAAAATATTAATATTTGAATCAAATTCAAGGCATGTTTATCCTCATAATATACACATCGTAGATGGGTACCGTGTACTTTCCTCTTCATAACGTGAGGCCGAGGGTGAAGTTTCAACGCTCGTGACATGAGAAAAATTTTACCCTTGGTAGATTATTTGCTCGATATCACGGACTAGTCCCTTTTAGGTTCATGATAATACCCTTGGTTTGCAAGCAATATGGTTATAATGCAATCAACCCAAATTACTCAATTATTTCAAATACAATATACCTACCTAATATAAATTTGGAATGTAAAACAAAAAACAACAATCAGGCATCAGCCAGAAAGATTTTTGTTTGTTTTCGAAATTCCTATGTCTATTTTTGACGACGTTAACCTGTTTAAAATAAACGTTATATGATGTTTAATTCAAAGATTGCTGCCATTTGGAATGAAACATGGAATATTTTTTAAATAAAGCAGGTTTATTTTTGTGGTCAGAATAAACTAAGCTTATGTTTAAATTTGACTGAAATATGTTTGTTTCGACAGTACTTTTTCAGTGTGAAGTAGGAAATTGCTATGTGGAATTTGCTGTGTCTGATTGGATTGATATGCAAATGATTTGAGAAATCAAAATTTGATGAGGTTAAACATAATGTCAAACTCATTCAGTTAAAATGATGATAATAAAAAGGTGAATAATTCTACCAACTAGTATGCATTAGCATGAACATATAAATATTGCACAACATCATATAGTGGATATAGTGCATTAAGTTTTGACAAAGTTTTTCCAACGGCATCAAACCAACGAATATTAAGTTTTTGATCGAGTTGGCGTCTCCACCTTTCTCATGTTTTATATTTTGGAAACTTCTTTCGTGACACTCAAGTAGATTTTTCAACATGAGAAAAATCGTTTATTCAATATTTACTCATCATAAGTGAATTAATTAATTTATTCGGAGAACGACTGCTTTAAGCTTAGCAATAAAAAAATCTTGCCGATAGGTTATATTAAGAAAATAAAATAAAATATTCGTCCGCTATCTCCACTATCAGAAGTACTTTTTATTCTATCCCAAGATGGCTAGGTAAATGTCGTATAGTTCGTTAATCGACCTGCTAAGATCAAAGACAAACCAAATAAAGAATAAAGAATTTAAAATACATCTACAAGCAAATTTCTCTTGACACAATATAAAAATAAAAGGAAATACTTTCAGCAACGCTGGCAGATTAAGCTCGAATGAACTACGTCGCAGCTATCGTTCTTTTTTTATGTTTTTGCTGCTGTCATTTCATTTTCAGTCGGCAATGGTGTTTGGACGGCGTATATACCGCAAACAGCGGGTTTTAATAGTTTGATGCCGCTTATAAAAAGGTTAGTAATCAAAGTTCTATGGTCGTTTGTTTTCATTCTGCTAAGGGAAGGTCCATTAATTATGTCACGCAGTAAGGGGGAGGGGGTTTGGGGAAAACGTGACGATCCATACAAAAAAAATTTGAAGGTCCATACAAAAAACGTGACAAGGGGGTAAGGGGGGGTTTTAAAAAGTCATTTTTGCGTGACGTAATTAATGGACGTTCCCTAAATATACTATTAAATGCTAAGTTTTTTGTTTAAATAGCAGAGTTTAAACAAACGCCCATGAAACTTTGATCGCGAGCTTTTTCATGAATTTCAACATAAACACTCGTCCAACGGGGTCTAACCACCCGCATTAAATTACGTCTAACGTTAGTCTAACATTAGACTAACGGGTTAGCTATGTACACCGGTAATGTCCAACATCGTGTGTCAGATGTGTCTAACAGACGTCTAACATTGAGACGAAAGTTAGACAAAATGTTCGACGAACAGTCTAACGTGTTCGACTAACGTTAGCTAATGTTAGACTAACCTTCTTACTGGGTATCGTTCGGATCGTGTCGCGTTCAACGACACTTCGTCTACGAAGGCACTGCTGTGAGAGTGGCTGGAAAGCGGAGGCAGAAATTTTGTGATTGTCGCTCACCGCAGGAGGGTTTTCGCCCTTTCTGGTGAACTTTCAAGATATTGATAAAATTGTCATAATTTCTCAATTTCGGAAGGCCGAATTCACGTTTTTGCTTCAACGTACATCGCAATTTAAATCATTCCGAAGCACCCAAACCATTTCACACGATTCCATTGAGCGACCCTCGCCCGTCCGAAGTGCACTTCTTCGTCATCGTCGATTATCATCATCCACTTATGAACTTCCATTTAATTGCTATTATCAACGACGTCGGTCGATAAGTCGGGAACGGCGTCACAAACTCAATACATCCTCGTCCAAATGAGCAACCAACTGCCGAGATTATTCATAGGATAGCGTTTTCGGAAAATTGGAACCGGGCTACAAACAACAAAACAGCTCGAACCCTCCGAGGAGGAGGAAAATTCTCTCCATTGTCATTTTCCCTCGTGCACGGAGTCGGGTAATATAAAGCAGGGACGGAAATGATCCGAATACTTCGAGAAGAGTTGTAAAATCCAGAAGGGGGAAGCCAACGATTAAATAATAAATAACATCCAATAAAGTTCTGATGGCAGACGGCAGCGCGGGACGAGTTTTTCCAGGACGAATAGACTGTGTAAAAGTTAATCGTCGAGTCATTACCGGGAACAATTGAGTGGATGAGATTTGATAGCATGGATCGGTCGGTCGGTTGGTTCTAGTGGATTGTACTTTTGGTTCTCGAAATTAGCGCAACCATTCATCTTTAAAACGAAGGGTAATGAGGAGTATGGCCCGGAGTGGCTTTGGTGCAGAATGAGGAGGGTGCATTGAAGTAACTTTGTCACAGCCATATTGATTCAGTCGAATGTTTTAGAAGAGGAAAAAAATGGAAGGCTGGCATAATTTGTCGATTTTTTCTCCAATTAAGAGCATTAATAAGCTTGGATTCTCGAAGACGTGTGGCACCACGGCTGGTTTCCGATTCCGATTTCAAAATACGATGTCGTAAATTTATGGTGTCCGATCGATCGTCGAGTTTGACTTGTGATATCTTATTACACTACAGTTGCCAGCAACGAACGATCGATCGATCGATTGCGATGGTCATCATTTCCATAACTTGCTATTTTGCATATTGAATCGAAATCTTGCTGCTCGAATGCTGCTTTCCTACGATCGATCCGTCGTCGCCCGTTCGAACCCGAAAGAATGGATCCGATATCAGGTTTTCAGTTAGGTGTTTGGTGGGTCATTAAATTAATTATTGCCGAATTAGATGGCCGTGCCAGGATTAGCGTGGGCATTCCAGCGGGTTTGCAGTTCCCAGCGCAATGACCGTTTTGAGGAATGTGATAGCTTGAATGAATTTCGCTGGTGAATGAACCGAATGACGGGAAATGATCGTGGAACGATGGACTTGATGTTGCTCGATCTTGATGAGCGATGCAAGTTGATCGACCTGGCTTCAATTGGGTGCAAAATATGGCTGTGTTTTGCTTTCAAATAACTATTTTTTAAAGTCTTTTCGGAGGCATTTCGGTGTTTTGGAATTTGTATATTTCTTAAATAAGTTGCCTTTTTTTAGTTGCTAAGCTTTTAAGTTGCCTTTGACAACTTCAGGTCCAGGACTTACACAGAAAAATAATTAATTTTAACAAGCACGTAAACCTGTGTGTTGTAACCCTATTGGGACACAAATCAAGTTGATGTAATATTTCAAGACGATGGAAATGTTCGATAATTGAAAGTTATACTTCAAACAAAATTCCAACAAAAAGAAATGATGGAGGAATGAATTTCAGGATTGTTAATTTTGACCCAAGCGTTATAATCAGGGAGTGCTATTACATGTATGTGGGAGACTCTATAGTAAAAAAGATCAAAATTCCTTTTTTGCTCTGCGGAAACAATATAAGCATTAATATTATCATCCTTGATGCGTAATGACAATATTACATCTGCGGAATTGATTTAGATTTGGTAACCAGCGGCTTACTAGTGTGCAACTAATTTGCACTTCGGTTTACTGTCGCAGGAAGCAAAAGAAATTTCACACGTCGATGATTGCCTAGAGTCGAAATACAACTGAAGCGCAAATGATACGTAGAAGGGAGGAGTGGCTCTTTCAGTTTACATGGATGGTCTTGTAATTTTAAAGGACAATGGCGAGCAGCCAATATAATTTCTGAAGGTCGTGTAAAATTATGTTATTTTGATGGACTTGTATTATTATTCATAACGGATATTTGAAATACCCTTTATAGAACATAAAGCTACAGCAGCAAACCCTTATGCCAACCTAAATTGTGTGATTGTTTTCAAATTGCGTGTCATGTAGTTTCCATATTTTTTTAGTGTGTACCTTTGCATAGAATTATGATTACTTCTGCTATTGGGGTGAAATGTTCCTCTGAAGAAAATGCAGGATCCGAAGCTTTATCAAAGCCGTTATTGAGAGCAAATCGAACGGCGATGATTGATGGTAAGAAATTTTGCTCATTATTTGTCCATCTGACAAAAAAGCTACAGTGAGGCGGCAACGGTAGGCGATCAAAAAAAAATGGAAAATAGCGATTGCAAAAGAGTTATAATGTCATTTTCAACGATAATAATTCAATATATATAGAGAGAGAGAGAGAAAGAGAGTAGACCTGAAAATGTTTAGCCGAGCTTTTTTTCAGTTGCTGACTTTTACAGACATATGACATTTTTGAGATTTCTGTCGAGATTAACGATATGCTTCATGTGACTAATCAATGCATAACCTAATCCAGGTCTCAAAGGTGTTGCGCGTTAGTCGAGCCGGAAGAAACATATTCGTTTTGTAGCAGAGAAAAACACCCCTGACCATCGGAGTAAGCAGGACCAAAAATGGATTAAGACGGTTGGTTGCTGATGAGAATTTCATCTATTTTTTTTTTTTGCGACATCTTCAGCTAAGCTGTAAAGATTGTAAAAAATAACCTGCCCTACCTAACAAGACTCTTAAACTTTTTTCTCGTCACATTGTAATCAAAACGATGGCTTACTTCAATCAATCTTTGAAGGCATCCTTGCAGTCTCGGAGTCCACAGAATCTGTCGTTGTCGGGAACTGCTGAAATTTTACGTTCTATAAACTGAATTGACCGTCGATGCCAGGCAACGAAGCTGTAGCATGTCAGGTGATTATCCGAGGAAAGAACCTCAGTATCGATCAATACCTCAATCACCTCAATATATCTTCCTCCGAGAGCTGCGGTATGTCGCCGAGATCTCTCGAAAATCTGTTCGGTTATACCTGAGCCACGGTTGCTCTTGGGAGACTTCAATTCTCACGGAACACGGTGTAACACAAGTCTCTTGACATGCGAGATTTCGTCCACTGAATACGCCCTCGATCTCTAAACAAGTAGCTTAAGCGCCACCTCCTAAGAGGACTACTCGTCAAGGTTAGTTTGCCCGGCAGAAACCCGACCTCAGGGTGGGTTTAGTTAAACAGAGACCTAAGTGTGGAATGGGCGATGCAACAGATTGAAACCCCAGGAGGGTTGGAGATCCTTCCGAAAAACTACTTCCAAAGCACAAGAAACCCCTGGTAACCGTCTTCTTACCGGCACACTACACTACAAGCCACATTTCTCATCACTGGAGAACCCCTTGATGCTCATATCTCCTTTACCGATCCTGAAACGTGAGTGCGATGGCTGTTTTCCCAGGCAGCCACACCTAGAGTAAATGTGTATAGTACTCAACAAACACTACATGAAAACGACGCGAAAATGTGAGGGATCTAGCCAACCGAACTTCGCATTACGGGGGAAAAGCTCGTTTTAGCAACACAACATCATTTTGTTGAACATAAAACATTTAATTCCATTCTTGTGTTTATTGGAGTTCCTACCTAGGTTTTTACATGTTCCTTTCCCCTTCACTTTCTTCTATCTCTAACTCTCTCTGTTCGTGTGTGCGGAATTTCTGCTTCTAGCGATTGCTAAAGGGTGATACGGTCAAAATTTGGTCAAGGGAAAACGCGTGTAAATCGGTGAAATCGTTTATATAAAAAATCAAATTAAGTTTCTTTTTCAAGTTCAATTAGTATAAAATTCAGGAAAAATATTCAGTTAGGCTTCCGCTTTTCCAAATCCGAATTGCCGGGCCTTACGCTTGACCCCTGCCATCAGATTTTGTACAGCCACCTTGTCCACCTTCTTCTCCGCAGAAAGCCTTGAACTGCTGCTCGTCCTTAGCAGTTTTTTTTGGTCTTCTTTAGGTTCCGCTTGAAAATAGCCCAGTATTTCTCAATTGGGCGGAGCTCTGGCGTGTTGGGAGGGTTCTTGTCGTTGGGAACCACCTGCACGTTGTTGGCGGCGTACCACTCCATGGCCTTTTTACCGTAATGGCAAGATGCCAAATCCGGCCAAAACAGTACGGAACAACCGTGTTTCTTCAGGAAAGGCAGCAGACGTTTATTCAAACACTCTTTCACGTAAATTTCTTGGTTGACAGTCCCGGAAGCTATGAAAATGCTGCTTTTCAAGCCACAGGTACAGATGGCTTGCCAAAGCAGATATTTCTTTGCGAACTTTGACAGTTTCGTGTGCTTGAAAATATCTGCTACCTTTCCCCTTCCTTTTGCCGTATAAAACTCCTGTCCCGGAAGCTGCTTGTAGTCGGCTTTGACGTAGGTTTCGTCGTCCATTACCACGCAGTCAAACTTCGTCAGCATCGTCGTGTACAGCCTCCGGGATCGCGCTTTGGCCGTCGTATTTTGTTTATCATCGCGATTTGGAGTCACTACCTTCTTGTAAGTCGATAGTCCGGCTCGTTTTTTGCCTCGATGCACGGTTGTAGACGATACACCCAGCTTATTTGTGGCATCTCGGAGAGATAGGTTAGGGTTTCGCTTGAAACTACCGGCAACTCTCTTTGTCGTCTCAGCGGCTTCCGGTTTTCGATTTCCCCCCGATCCTGACTTCCTGGCTGTCGACAATCGTTGCCCAAACACTTTAATTACATTTGTAATGGTTGATTTGGCAACTTTTAGCGATTTTGCCAACTTTGCGTGCGAGTAGCTCGGATTTTCGCGATGCGCGAGCAAAATTTTGATACGCTGCTCTTCTTGCTTGGACGGCATTTTGACAACTGAAGAGTGAATTCCAAAATCAAAATAGGAGCAACATTCTACACACACACACACCTTCAAAATGAGGGGTGTTCAGGTTTTTTAAATGCAAAATTGAAAGAAATACGTCAAGTTGATATTGACCAAATTTTGACCGTATCGCCCTTTAGCCTAAACTACCACTTGTCTTCGAGCTGATTTGTGTGTGTGGAGATTTGCATGCGTTTACTCACGGTTTACCATCCATTTGTGGCTGCCATTCAGAACGACGCGACGGTAAAGCAGCATTCATCGGTCGGATGGATTGTCGGCAAAGAAGACTTTTACAATGTTTCTAGCCAGCGCCGATGGTCGGTGGTGAAATACCCGCTACGATCAGTGTTGCCACATCTTCATCTGTACTTGATGTTAGACAAATCTTTTTCGTCTGTACTTCTTCTCAAAAAAATCTGTACCGAAATCTGTACCATTGAAAAACAACATATTTTTTTTTATTTAAAGCTTTCTGATTTATTACCTTCAAAAATAACATCAAAAGCTTAAAATGTTATACTGCCACGTTATTTATCGTCCGTACGATGATGTTTGTATATTGTCTTACCAAATTTAGACTGCATACTTTTTGTAAGATTCAGTTTTGAACTACCTCCCCGCAGATTAATCAAATTTTTCGACTTCAGGATCGCGTTCATTGTATCGTTGCTTAGTCGGTTTCGGAGTTTCGTTTTATTGTTGTTATATAGGGAAAAAATCCGCTCAACGGTTGCTGAGGAGTGAGGCATCGTAAGAATATTAAAAGCAAGAGATCGAAGTGCTGGAAATGCGTGAGAACCATCCATTCTTTTCAGACACCCGATTTTTGTCCACCAGTCCTGCACATGAACGTTTTCTGCAACTACGATTTCTTTCCGGTATAATTTCACCTTCAAGGCCCGGAATTCGTTCTCCAATCCTTGTAAATCTCCATCGTAGAACCCTGGAAACGCCTCGAATATTACATTGATGCTGGTTAAAGAGGAAAAGTTTCCTGGATTCAACATTGCTGCTGCCTTGAGAGTCGGATCGTTAAAATCAAACCGTTTTCGCATTTGTTTTACCAACTCAACGAAGTAACTGCGACAAATGTTCCGAAATATGCTTTGTTTTCCGTCGTCCATTGATTTAATTTCTTCTTCAGCTGCCAGTCCAATGTAAATATTCTTTCCACTTTTGAGATGCTTTTCAAATTCCGCTGCATTGGAACTAGACAAAGACGTAACATATGTTTCCTCACATATATTAGTTAGAATCGCCAGGTAGAAGTCTTGTAACTCTTCGTGCAGCATCGTGAATTCGGGTTTTTCTGACTGGAACAGGCGATTCAACCTATTAATTTGGGGCAAAATATAGTCCAAAAATAGTAATAGGGGCTTAGTCATGGAGTCTTGAAGGTACGTCAGTATTCGGTAAGCTGTCTGATTTTTATCTACGTTGTGTTGAAACGTGAAAAATAAAATCAACTCCGAGAATCTGCTGATACACCTTTTGACTACCGCCTCCAATGACAGCCAACGCGTAGCAGAAGGATGTAACATTTTTAGGGGTTTCAGCTCAAGTATTTCTTGAAGCATGTCGAATTGGCTTGTTCTTTTCGGACTGTTCGATATAAAGCTGTATATATCCTTCAGTAAATGCTCAAGATAGTCGGGAATTTTCTCGCAGGCATAACTGGCACATAGTGCTAGTGAATGGCAGGTGCATTTGATGATCACTAAATCAGGGCAGTCAGCTTTTAGCAACCTCATAACTGAGTTAGATACACCCATCATTACTGCAGCACCATCCGACGCAAAACCTTTCAAGCGATCCTTGTAAGGAACGCCGTCCTTACGGAACTGATCAATAATTGCATTGTATATGCTTTTATGATCAGCAGCACCAAGCGACACTGCTGCGTAAAACTCATCACGTACCTGAAGGTCACCTGTTTCATTCTCGGCGCAAATTCTCACCACCATTGCAAGAGTCTTTGTAGCCTTGATGTCCGTAGACTCATCGACGATAAGCGAGAAATTACGTTCCCTTACCTTTGCCACCAGTTCAGCATGCTGTTCCTCTGCTATCACTCCACCAACAATAGCGGTTGCTTTTGTTCTCCCGAGCCTAATTTTAGCCAGCACCTTGGAGTTCGGATCAATGGATCGAAGAACATCTGCTAGCTTATCTATGGAGTTAAACGAAACGTTGTTTTCAACCGCCCAAGCGGAAATCTTCAGTTCTGCTTGAATTGCCATAACTTCGTCTGGATTTTGAACACTTGCGAAGTCTTCCAGCTTGCTATCATCGTCAGCTACGACTTTCGAAGCAGCTTCCTTATGGCGCTTAGTTATAAGATGACTCGCCAGGTTTGATTTTCCTCCTCTTCTTACGCTTAACTTATCAAGGCACACTTTGCACCAAGCAAATGATTCGTCCTTCTGGTACCTTTCGAAGCACTGATATTCTGATTCACGCATCCATTCAGTTTTAAACTTTTGCACTTTTTCTTTCGCAGTTCTCTGTTTCTTAGCAACCGGTTCGTCAGATGAAGCATCCGCGTCAGGGTCACCTGCATTTTCTGTGTTGGATGAGGCTAGGAACAGGCAAATTTAATTTTAAATATAAGTTTTAAATGTATTTCAAAGTATTCTTACCACTCGACATTTGAAAATCCATTTCGTTCGCTTGTTTCTTGGCAGTGGAATTATCGTCTTCAATCTCGAAATTTTTCGGACCCGGCATCGAAGAGTACTTGCCTAAAGAAAACTCAATTTATGTATCTTTTCTGTTTACGGCGTCTACTGCAGTGCTTACCGGTACCAGCATTTTCCTTTTTGTGAAAATAATCCGTCAATGTTGTTTTACGCGACATCACTCACTTGAATGGAAAACGAATTCTCTTGTTTTGTCGATGCTCTCAATTAATTGCGAAATTGCGCCACGTTTCGAGGACTCAATCCATTTGCTTTCTCTTTCAAACATCTGTAAAAATAACCATTCTGCTGACGTTCGATCGAATATTGCATGCTAGACAGAGAAAGACGATTAAACGTCAGAATATATATCATGTTTTTTCTCACTTCAATGCTGACCGAACCCCATTGACGGATGACAGACAACACTGTTCACATTGAACGTTACAGATACATTTCCATTCATACACACGATGAACCAAGGGGTGCGTCGTAGATGTAATCATAGTTAAAGGAAGAATTTGAGAAAAAACAACCTGCTCGATTTTTCTATTTCAGCTACCAAAAAATCTGTACCCATCTGTACTTTATCACAAAAATCTGTAATCTGTACCGTACAGATCCTGTACCAAAAAAATTGAAAAAAATCTGTAACTATCCAGATAAATCTGTACATGTGGCAACAGTG
>JASCZW010020717.1:0-11822 GCA_034211315.2 Aedes japonicus
GCGGTGTTAGCGGCATTGACATTTTTCTGCACACACCTGAGCGAATGCAGGCGCAACTTCTGCCCGTGCTAAAATTGCATCTCACGCAAATCGACAGTCGAGGAAGCCCACCATTGGTCACATTACCATAGGCCCACACTGCAAAAGGTTTCGCACACAACACGCACTGCCCTCGCCCTTCGACCTCGCCACCAATACACACACCTCAACAGCAACGACACACACACACACACTACGGCAGCAGAAAAACTGACAGCCCTCTTCAGCGGAGCGCACGAAAATTCCAATCAACCTCAACACGGCGAACCAAACAACACTGTGCCGTCTTCGCTTGGTGTTTGTGTTGGTGTTGGTGGTGCTAGCTTTCCCATCGGACCGCCGCCGATTCGAGTTTGAGTTTACGTTTACCCTCGTCAGTCGAGTTCACTTTGTACGTACTTTATCATCCGTCCGTCCGGCCATTCCGACTGCTGCTGCCGTTCGTTGCTGTGTCTGATGATGGTATTCAGTTTCATCTATCTATCCACATCCATCGCTCGCAGCCGTCCTACATGTTGGCCGACGACGGTGATGAGAAGCAGGCAGGCAGCCAGGCGGGACCCCATCATCATCGTCGTCGTCGTTAGCCGTATGCCATTTACTGTGGGATGCAGTAGGGTGGTCCTTTAGTAAAAGGGCATGTGTTTTCTGAATGCGAACAATTTTTTCTGTTCCGCTGCTTATTTCGGTCAGGTTTTAACGTTAATATCAACCATTCCATGTTAGTATGTCGAGATTTAGGCATCTTTCAATTACAAATATCACTACAATTCCACATGGAGTTTTCATAGGAGCCAATGTCAGGGTGGCCACACAATCTTAATTTTAAAATTCCCGCATTTCTGCATAATTTTCCCGAGTAAAGTAGTAAAATTGATCTTTATTTTCATTATTTGTCTTATATACTAATTTAACATCTTAAGTGTTTCAGCCCATTAGGCTCTTCAGCTTTGTTTAATTGTTTGTGTTTGTTGTGTTTAAAATGTTTATGTTTTACATTATATATTCAGTTCGGCCCTTGGGGCATTGTTAGTTTTAAAATTTGATTACCTAAATAATTTACAACTAAAACTACAATAAAAAAAAACTACAATAATTTTTCCGACTGGGAAAATGAGTTTATATATTTTGGATCAATACTCGAGTAATTCATGTTAAGGGCCTAAAAGCCATTTGTAAACAATGACTTTAAATTTTTTAATTTTTAATGTCGATTTCTCTTGAATCATACAGGGTATGTGTCCCTTGACTCAGCCTAATGTGCAACAATCGATTACATTTTTTATTATAACTCGTAGAGTATTTGAGCTGGAAGCAAAATTTAACTAGCTATACACTTGCTGAGGTATGTTTAATAAGTCATCTGGTAGTTTGTATAGCGAAAAGTTACACAACTTATTTTATAAAGTCAGAAACATTCGAGGGATATGGATGTAATGTTGGTCTATGGGTACCAAATTGGGTCTAATCATGGATGCAAGTTCGTCCCATTAGATAGATTTGTTATTAAATGTTGTCTACGTATGATTTTTTTCTGATTTTCTGATTCAAGGCGTTGCCTGCTGTTCTCGCGCTACCCAACAAACATTTTCACAAATCAAACTATACCTAAACTACTAAGAAACATTTGAGTGATTCTTACACATGGATTTAGCGGCCATTCGGCAATCAAAACATTACAATTCACTCTACATAGATTTTGTTACTTAAGTTTGTGTTGAGATTTGCCATATGAACAACATTCAACCAAAACTCAGACATTTCTATTGTAAATGTTACCAATAACAACAGTCAACAGTGTAAATGTTACCAATAATAACAGACAACAGTTACTACGCTTTTCAAACAACATGCCATGTTTGGGAACCTAGAAAAAAATATGTCCCTAACATTGGGTCTATGATTTTCATGTAAATCATTGTTATTTTGCCTATATGACTTGTTAAGTTATAAGGCGTGACTATTTTCTGTACGTCTTGGCTGTATAATTCGGTTTATAGGTTCAATTTTGGCAAATTTAGATCACTCGAAGATCGTGTAGATAATCTGTTCAGCTTAACCAGTAAAACCATGGTGTTTAAAGTTAAGGAAATCGAAAATTACACGGCGGTGTTAAACTATAAATTGATTAATAATGTCTCAATTGCTTTAAATGAATTCGGTCATCCTGATAGCAACATGATTTGGTTGATTATCACCGAAATAATGACATATTCGGTACATAGGCCGAGTCAAGGAGCTAGGCTAACATTACATCCCGTTACCCTATCACTCTCATGAAATGAAAGCAGCATCTGATAGAAGAATGTTAGTTCTACCATATGGAGTAGCTGGATATAGTATGATTTTCGTGATTCGTTAGAGATCAACGTTTAAAGTCATTGTTTACAAATGGCTTTTAGGCCCTAATCATGAATTACTCGAGAGTAGATATTTTTGAAGTTTTCGAGGAATCTGTTCAATCTGTAATTCTGACCCGAATAGAAAATTACCATTAGCTGTATGATCAATATTTTCCATTCATATTGTAATCACCATTAAACATATCATCCGTGTATAATGCTGGTGTAATATAAGAAACCATTCAAACCATAAACAACCATAAAAAGCGTATTCTATATATGATAAAGAATTCATAAACCAAAAATCAACAGTGCCGTATGATATAACGAAGGAAAGATATGAATTATGGTCACGATAATCAAAAAAACAGGAAACTGTTTCAACAATACGTAATTTTTAGTTCATTATCACAAAATGTATGACTCATGTTATAATACTGATAATTATAATATGTGTTTGTAAGGGAGCGGTTTTATCAGTCTTCGTGAAAAGTATGTTGCAATTTAATTAAGTAAATTTCACTTTTTATCTGAATTTTAATCCACTTGTGAACAGTATTGTTTACTTTAATATTATACCTTTGATTGTCGATTGATGAAACCTCAAACCAATCATTTATCGTTCTTCTTGCAAGTGTTGGATTGAATAAAAAATATGTGCCATGAAAATCTTTCAAAATCTCTTAAATTTGTCTAACTATTGTATCCTCATTTTCAATTATAGAAAAATTAAAATCATTATGAGCTTTTTCTTATGTTTTACATTGGAGTTAGTATAAAAGACTGCACTGTACATGAAATGGTTAGAATATCCTTTTCTTAAAATTTCCGATGCACCCGAGTGCCATCTATACAGTTTTTGAGTCCGCTGATCTCATATTATAGTATTTCTAGTTAACCTAGTTTACTTAAAGTTCCATAAATCAAGGTGTTTTTTTGGTGGATTACCTTTGCTTTGGTTTGGATTGACTTTTGCTGGTGTTTTTTAATTATATTCCCTCAATCTCTACACATTTTTCACAACGAAAAGCAACCGGAAAATAAGTCAACCTTAAAAGGTGTGTTTTTATTTACTTGGATTTGGAGGAAAAAAAAACGGCAAAAGTATTATTCATTATTGTATCATGATTGTAGCAGTTATCATCATGTTTGAAATTCCCATATAATATTACTATATTGTAACGATATCTTTTATCTTTTTATATCGTATTTATTCGTTTCAACGTATCAACCGTTACGAAAAATATATTTTATGATATAACCGGAATTGAACAACACCACCTAAAGTAAAACTGCAGAAAAAATATTATTCACAAATTATCTACTTTATAATACACCGGAAATTTTGTTCGAGAAAAAGTCATTTTTTGTATGGTGGTTACGATACTTATCAACCTATTAGTGTTATGGTAAGATCTTGATTTACCACAACATATATCATCGATATGATACACTTTATCTTTAGTTTATAATTGTTGGAAGATAACTTGAATAATTACGAAACGATAAACGGTATAATACCTTTAAAATATTTGTTTATTCGAGGACTTGTTTCATTTAGGTAACATGACGGGTAGCAGCCGAAAATCGGCCTTTTTGCGTTTCGCGTAGCCTGCTTTGATCTCTCATTTTGCAAACTAGAACAAAAATCGCTCTATATAAGTCACAGATATTTCAAGTTATTAGAAGTTTGAACATCTATGAAAAATAGTAAAGCAATCGAGGTTTTCGACTACAAAATAATGCACATGCGTTGCGTGCAGTGCATATTGTATCAAGTACTTCTTGATTTCAACGTCGTTGACAGTTCGTAGACAATTCTCTGAGTTACCAAACTCTTTTCAGTTTGGTTCTCTACCAGATTCTTTTCGTTTATTGAAAATCCTCGCTCCATCGTTGTATTTTCGTGCGACAGGATCAGCATCTTTTCAACACATATTGTCAAATTTAGAAGCTGATGCTTGGCATTCCCAATCAGTTTTTTTTAATTTGTGAGCAACTGCAGCGTTGAGATAGTTTTTAACTACACAGCTACAGACGATTTGTAGGTTTTTCCTTGATGCGAGTTATAAATCAAGGTTAATATAGATGACGTAACGCGTTAAGGACATAAGGGATCAAGTCTCTATCACTTCGAAGTTTTCTGAGCACAAACCTCAAATACTATTAGAAGTCAATTTGAGCGTTGTTTGTTTTGTTTTGTTTGTGATTTTTGGTCTATAAAATTGTGAAATAATTAACCTAGCCTATAATTCATATGGAGAAAGGACTGCCCGTGTCACCTTTAAGGGTATGTTTATGGCAATTTGATGAGTAGTTACTTCAGATAACCACAGTAAATAGTTCGACAGCATTTGACGGAATATTATCTTCAAATTCTCTCGCTTTCTTAATTTCCGATCGGAGGCAAACCCGCTTTCCATATTAAGGGCTGGCAGAAAATTGCTATCCTTCAATTCTCTTTCAATTAATGATTTTGACGCATAGGTCTGGGAAACGACTCGACCATTGATGCAGACAGACATGATGACAAAATTCAACGTTGGTCCCAGCATCTCATCGTCTACCGCATCAACCACAACAGTGAACACTAGAGCTTAAAAATATCATATTCAATTTTCAAATTGCACCCTGACTGAGTCAAAATATTAGTCATCACGCACTGTTCCTAGCGAACATGAAGTAAATACAAATTTGCCTTCATGAATCTCTTGTGCAAGATGAGTCAACTTGTTTTGTGTTGCTTTACTTTGATCATTCATTCGTTCCAGAAAGCAGTGAATGTACGGAAGTGCAAACAACTCATCCAATTTCAACGTTCTACCGTGAAGACGAAAGAACAGTCATTCATTTGGCGAATCAATGAAGTGGAAAAAACCAAAACTTCTCGAATCGATCCTGCAAATGCCTTTTCTCGAACAAATTCCCCACAAACTCTGTAGCGATTTCGGCCATTTGGCCTTTTGGCTTCCTTTGCCTTCAGCCATGTTCGGGAATACTTGAAATCCTGTGGCAAAAAAAATCACTCACGAACACGAAAATGAATGACTGGTTACAAGAACATTCAGTCAACCAACCAAAATCTCTTGAGGCTTGAATAGTCGTGTGCTTTGCTGTGGTGTGAATGAGTTGTGTGGAACACGAGGACAACGGAATGACTGAGCATAGCAAAATAGTAAACACGAATATATTGCGTCACTGATAGAACGAAATGTAGGGAGCGAAAATTGTACCTACTAAATATTTTTTTTACTCATCGTTAACGACGGTTGTCAATTTTTTCTAGCTCTGATCAAATATATAGAGAGGAACGGCTTTATCAGTAGGAGAACTTTTTTGAAACACGGGGTGTAAAATGACATGCAACGCTGATTTTTGACAGTATGATACTTCCTTGATTATTTTCCTTAAGAAAAACCCCGCGATATG
Organism: Aedes japonicus; assembly: GCA_034211315.2. NCBI lineage: Eukaryota > Metazoa > Arthropoda > Insecta > Diptera > Culicidae > Aedes > Aedes japonicus. The sequence goes on from JASCZW010020717.1 coordinate 5,811, forward strand.
AAAATCGGTTCCGAGGGGGCTGAAGCCATTCCCCACCCCAAGAATATCTCCGATTTTGAGCCAGTCAGATGCATTGTTCAAGACAGCGATTTCATTAAACACGTCAGTGTGAAATAAAACCTGATGAGGGTAAAATATTTCTCGATGAGCTGAGTCAAATAAATCGACCGATATGCAAATTGAACAAATTTCCAAACAAAAACAACCAACGTCCCAAGATGTGATCCACACTGGCCCAGTGCATCTCTGAAGGCAACCGATTAGTAACGTATGTCAAAGAGAATGATTCATATTTGGTCAATGATATAACATGTTCCGTGCTTATTTATTTAATATGTACGTCAAAACATGTAACTGTTCTCACTAGCCTTCATTTGAGCTAATATTCCTCTTTTTGACTGTTCCTCCTGCTCAAACTTCTGGGAATGATGTTTCTGGATTAGTGGATATCATTGCACTGATTTCTTTTTCATATAGCTAAACTGTCTTCTTTAGCTTTCCTTTTCATTCCGACTACTTATTCTTGCTTTATGCTCTGGTTCCTTACTGTTTTCTGTTTTCCGGCATCAAATGCTTTGATAGTGAAAATTTTCTTTCGACCTCTGCATTAGAATGAGCTACGCAAGTTACAATGTTAAGCAATGTTCTCATTTAAGAGAATGTTTTAAAAGGATGTATGGTTCACATATTTAGTTAGGGCCTGTTCATAAACCAAGTAGATTCATTTTTGAAAATCTCACATCATTTGATTCCTATTGCAAGGTAGGGACTCTATCCAACGCACTTAAACGAACAGAAACGCTTTTAAGCACTGATTGTCTGAAATAGGGAAATCATAACCTACCAGCTAACAGCGGGGTGTGATTGCAAAAAGTAAGCAAACTTTAAACAACCCTTTAAACGAATCATGCAAAATTAGGGATTAACCAGGATTTCTGAATTTCATGTGCATCAAATGAGCAAACTCTTATAAAAATTTAGTAGAACACTTTTTCATAATAGTAGCCCTGAAAAGTTTTTTTTTTTGTGAAACACATCATTTTTTTTTGTGAAATACTGCATAACAAATGGCTGACTCATCATTCTGGCTGGTTTCTCGCCCGAGTACCCTCCTGCAGGATACTTGCAAACGCCAGCTGCCAGTGTAATACTGGCCCAATGCCACTCTGCACAGCTTCGAGGCTGCCGAGCGAATGAAGCAAATCCAAAGGTGTCCTCCATACATATCGTGCACTGCAGCATATGAGACGTTCCTTACTTAAATTTGAAGTTTACGATAGGAAAGGACTTTGCATTAAGTAAATTTACTCTGAAAAAAGGGCACTATAAGACATCACCTTATAATTGCGTTTAACTAATTTCAATAGTTGAATATTAAAAATCAATAGTTTTAAATATTCAAATCGAGGGGCAGAAAATGTTCCGATCGCACCAATCGATCACACATTTTGAAAATCAATCGTGGAATGACTTAGTTATTAACGTTCAAAACCTTTATATTTTTTGCGACGCTCCAAATTTTCGCAATTCGAACGAGTACTTCGTGTACGTCCTCCCTTAGCTCAGTCAGTAAAGGCGCAGCTACAAAGCAACACCATGCTGGAGATGGCTGGGTTTCGATTCCCGGTCTGGTCTAGGAATTTTTCGTTAAGGACAATTTCTCGACTCCCTGGGCATAGCGTATGGTTGTTCTTGCCACACAATCATACTAATGCAAAAACGGTACCTGGCATCGAAAGCTCTCAACAAATAACTGTAGAAGTGCCTTTAGAACACTAAGTTGAGAGTAAGCAATAAGGTCATTGCGAAAGCAATAAGCTTGAAATGCTACAGAAGAAGAACCTCGTGTACGTGTGTATTGAAAACAGACGTAGTCCGACGTGAAAAAGGTGGTACCGTGATTTCTTCATTTTCAGGCCAAAGTTTTATCTAATTGCATCAAAGTGTCCCCCTACTTCGAGATATTCGAAAATCACTTGATGGTAATGAAAAATAATAATAGTAAGCCGTAAATCTCTCAGCAGCCAACTTTTGTCCTATCCTGTTCATGTTGCAACAGACCAAAATTACGTGTTGCTTTTGTCGTAACATTCGCAGCTGGCAACAAGTCGATGTTGCAGCGAGTTGTTCCGAAATTGTTTCCTTAGTTAGGGCCTTAAATTTACAATTTGGGATTTGTTTAAAATGGTCAGTTGAGTACGTATGAAATATAACGGTAGGTATAACAGAAGCTGGATAGCTTATAACAAACGTGTGGATTTAGAGTGTAGTAGTTAACACGTACCTCATTTATGGCGCCAAATGCGATAAAAAAAATCACATGAAAAACTGAGAAGTGACTTAAATGGTTTACGTAGTATGTTTGGCAAAGCATTAAAGCATGAATTAGTATTCTTTGGTATTTCCAGTTGAAATGTGTCATTATTAGCAATATCAATATAAAATCTCAGGTAACAAAGAACATAATAAAGGTTTTTCTATAAAAACTGATCTAAGTCTTTACTCTGCACTTTTTCGATTCAAATCCCTTTTGGCGCATCGGACGTTCGCTTCGCGACGTTGATGGCAACGTATTTGTTTTGATTAGGCTTTGAAGCCCTCTAGTTAGTGGTAAACTGAGCCCAAACATCGTCCCAAGATCGTCGGAAAAGAAAATCGATTGCGCCCTTAATTGAAAAGCATGCGGAAATCGGTTGATTGTCTTATGGGGAGATTTGTATGGCAATCAACCAAGCTCACAATGATATTTTAAATATTTTAAAATATTATTTGTTTCCGAGTATTTCAAAACTATGTACATTATCAGTGAGATAAGAAAGGTTTGAATTATATTCAACTGCATTAAATAGTTTCACATTTCTCTCCCACTACTGTTGATCAAGGCACAAGAATTTGAATCACTACGCTACAAAGGTGGAAAGGTTGTTGTCTCATGCTGCCACGGAAGTAGCAATAACTACAGTTAAAGCAAAGATAACAAACCAATAGCCTGAGATTAGTTTAAATAGAATTTCGAAATCTTAGGCCTTAAACGTGCTCTTTTAATAAATTATTTGATAGGCACGTTCAAACGACGGCTTTTTCTTTTCAGGCAAGATGTAAATGGTATTTAAGTCGTATTTTGTGAACAAAATAGGAAGCTCACTGCCTTTATGTATTTGAAATTGAATTTCTGGTGATGAAACGTAATGATGGAAATTGCAAACTCAAGAAGGTTGGATGAAAGCATCAAGTTTGATTGGCTATCGACTCCTCAATTCAATGGCAAGAAGAACAAGGACTTCGCTGAAATATACGTTACTGAACCAAATGATGGTCATCAACCGAGTAAATGCAAGGCTGTGCCTAAAAGTTTGCCTTATTCTTCCGAAGAGTTCAGATTCTCGTATACAGCTTGCTGCCTCATCCGATTTTTTTTAACGAAACAGAAGCCAGATAGTTAAGCTAGGAAACAGATTATCGCAGGAACCTCAGCTTACTGCCGGTACACCGCAAAGATCCTGCCTCAGCGCTCTCCTATTTAGCTTGTATATAAACGGAAGGCTAATCTGCAGTGTCAATATCATATGTATGCCGATGACCTGCAAATCTACATCTCTGGCCCAATCGAAGCCATTAAGCAGGACCCATCCAGAATCGAGCAATGGGCTAGCGTAAACCATATCTACCTGAACTCGAAAAAGACCCAAGAAATCATATTCAGCAAACATCGAATCGAAACTGCTGCGCTCAACGGAATTACGTTCTGCAATCAATTTCAGCCTTAAAGTTGTCAACCTTGGACTAACGATGGATTCTGGCCTGACGTAGGTTGAACAAGTCAAGAATACCTTTTTTTCCGTCGCCCTATTTTCTCACATGGTGACAATCACCGACGCCAGGGAGACGACTCCAACACCTGGACCCTACCTAACGACTCATGACTATGAACCGGGACCAACGGCTTTACTTCCCTTCCGAAGGAAGACGTGACCAACATTTTTTCGCCTCAGAAAAACCACCGGCGTCGACTGGGATTGAACCCAGACCCACTGGGGTGCCAGTAGCAGTCACGCTTACCACTACACCACCGACGCCGGCTTTTTTTTTGGTTTTGTTTATTTTTACGTGAATGATGTTTATTTTCTGCACTGCCACGATCTCTCAATTATACGTTTACGGGCCACTGCAAAATGGTTTGTTTTTGCGGTGTACTGCTAATTAAATAGGTTAGATACCTGCGCGAACTAAAGCTCACGGTGAAAAACTCTTTGTAGTGTTCACTTTGCGTTGTGGAATTGGTGAAAACCCTCCATTGTTTCGGTAATATTGTGCCCACTGCGGTGTTATTGTTGTGTTGTTGTGATCAGAGGCACTGCTGAATTAAATTGCATTGTTCTAAGACGCGCCATCTTTATTCTCGACAAAGTATTTTCGGTACAGTTCAAAAGCGGAAAAAAATCTGCAACTGCCTGTGATCATGCTTGTGGTACTCTGGTTCAAACCGATGACGATCACATAGCTTGCATGGGCTTCTGTAATTAGGTTACCCACATTAGTTGTGCAAAACTGAACGCTCCGTTTGTTAAAAACATCCAGTAGCGTAGAAACCTCTTGTGGATGTGTGCACTGTCTACACACCTAATGAATTTAGCTCGGTTTAAGACTGTCATGTTATCAATTGGCAGCGCAATCTGCTCTGTTACGGACAACCACGGGGAGCTAATAACTGAACTGGAGCAGGCCATCTCGGACAACGCCAAGCAGATGAAGATGCTTTCCAGGAAGGTAACTGTGTCTACTTCTACCGTCGAGTTCAAGGCTAACAGAAGGTCAACCTGCACAGAAAAGTCGCCGCGAAGAACACCTAAAGAACCGGAGGAACTAAAATCCTACCAACCAGCTCTGTTTTAACAGTACGGTAACAGTTTAACAAAGCGAAGACCCAACCAAGGATGTCCCATAAACTATCGAGATGTAGCTCTAGATCCGGCCTCGTGGACCAACGGGATCTAGTCAGTCAACAAGTTTTTTTACCGCCAACTTCGGACATGGGCACGCAATCAATGGACTCCTCGTAGACTCATCGCCATCAGTCATACCAGAACGCGTTGCCTGCCGCACTATGGGAGACCCCAAGCCACTCTGCCCAGTCGCGCTAGCCGTTTCCTGCCAACGAAGTCGTTCTGATCCTGCGGTTGAGTTCGGTGGTCAGGTCTCCCAACCTCTTCGTTCAGGCAAGTATGCATTCCTTTTCGACAATTCTCCGCTCAATCATCCTCCGTGTTCTAGTGGCTGCAATCGACATCCATTAAGAGAAATACGACTGAGTTTTGAAGACTGGACACCGGGACGCCCAATTGTCGATCGAAGTTCGCCTGAAGCTAGTACGATCAATGGTTATGCCGATATTCACTTATTGTGATGTCGTCTATTTCCCGGGCTCTCATCAGCACACAAAAAGCGGCTACACCGCTGCTTCAAGGCCTCTCGTCTACAACTTGCCGCGTCGAACATCCACCGTACCAGTGAGGAAAGCAGTAACTGGACTTGACTTTCCAGAAAACTACATCACTGTATCTGCACAAGAAACCTCACCATGCCAATGAACTCAACCACCACTAGAAAGTACTTCTTATCTACGGAGTATCCATCTAGAACGTCATTCCAGCAGAAATCAAGGCAAAACCTTCTCTTCTCTTTATTAAAATCAGATTTACGAGCACATTATCAAAGTTAGTTATAAACAAGAAGTATATATTAACGCTTAATAGCTTCAAATAACTAATTGTATTAACTAGTTCTCCATATGTAACGCACAATAACATTAATATTTCTCGGAAACTTTTTCAAACAGACCTATGTCATTTTGTAAACAAAGAGGGGAAGTAAGATTCAAACGTAAATTTCCCGAAACCCTTAGCACTTTCATGCAAACTAGGTCCACCAACACAAGGAATAACATTGCTTTACATGATTGTGATGCTTCTTTATGTAAGGGTGCTGAGAATTTCGAGAAATTTACTTTTCATT
>JASCZW010020718.1:0-11825 GCA_034211315.2 Aedes japonicus
TTATGTACACATATAGAAAAGCCTACATGTAGGGGTAAATCGGAGTGGAACGATTTCTGTAAATGATACCTTTACTTGAAGGAAATTTTTTAAGAAATCTAATAGACTAAGAAATCGAAGAGCCGCACGGAACTGCTTGGAGGAGCAAATGAGCTCATTTTCCCCTGGTTTCCCTAATATTTCCTCGTTGTTCAAAAATGTCTTTGCTCGGTGTGACTCAAGATCAACAAAATGATGCTATTCCTATTTAAAATGTCCAGGATAATCGATTGAAGTAGGCTTGATAAGGTTGATTTTACCCTGATTCCCCTAACATTTTGATATTTTTCACAATTTTTTTGCTCTGTGTGACTCAAGATCAACAAAATTATGCTAATTCTTTGTAAAATTTTATGGGAAATCGATTGAAATTGGATTCATTTACCGCACGGCCCTGTGAACGAAGGTATGGTCGATTTTACCCCGATTCCCCTAATATGTTTGTGTTATTCAGAGATTGGTTTGTTCGGTGTGAATCAAGGACAACAAAATAAGGCTAGTCCTATGTAAAATTGCCTGAATAATCGATTGTAGTGGGTTGGGAAAACGTGACAATCCATACAAAAAAAATTAAAGGTCCATACAAAAAACGTGAGTTAGGGGGTGGTTATAAAAAGTCACTTTTTGCGTGACGAAATTAATGGACGTTCCCTAAGGAGAAAAGCGAACTAAGAAATAATAAGTCATAAAGTAAGTTAATTCTTTGAACGTATTTTCATATGTCGATACGGCACCTCTTAAACTTTAAAAGTTTCGTTCAGTTAATTCGGTGCATTCATCCATTGCCTACTGCAAGGAAAACTAATCTTACTTTTTGCGGTAAGAGTTAAAGAGATAACAAGGAAAGGTACTACCGGTAACTGTCAAAATGTGAGTAAATGAGACGGGGAGAATCAGGATGAATGCGAAGAAGTTCATTGCATTCATTCGTGCTGTCAGCTGTATGCCCCTGAACAGTATAAAGTAGGCAGGAGACAGCCTTTTCACGAATTCATAAGATGACATTTGAGCGGTGCCATGTTTACTACTAATGATTTTTTTCTTTATTTCAAAAATATTGGGGGAATCAGGGTAAAATGTGCCATATCTTCGTTCTAAGAACCGTGGGGTGAACGAAACCAACACTAATCGATTGTTCAAAAAATTTTACATAGGACAAGCATAATTTTGTTGATCTTTAGTCACACAGAGCAAAGAAATTTCTGGATAGCATAACAATATTAAGGGAATCAGGGTAAAATGAGCCATATTTTCGTTCACAGAGCTGTGCGGTGAACAAAATCAACTCCAATCAATTTTCCTGGCAATTTTACATAGGACTAGCCATACTTTGTTGATCTTGAGTTACACCGACCACAGAAATTTCAGAATTACAAAAAAATGTTAGGGGAATCAGGGTAAAATGTGTCATATCTTTATTCACAGAGTGGTGAAACTAATTCGAATCAGATCTCCAGGAAATTTACATGGGACTAATTTATTCTGTTGCCTTAGAAAAACAGCGAACAAAAAATTTCTGAAAAAAAATGAAAATGTTAGGGGAACCAGGGTTAAATCAGATATATCTTCATTCACATAGCCGTGCGGTGAACGAAACCATCTTCAATCGATAGGCCAGAAAATGCTATATAGGACTAGCGTTATGTTGCTGCTGTAGAAACACACCGAACAAATAAATTTCTGAATCACACAAAAATACTAGGGATATTAGGGTGAAATCAGCCATATCTTCATTCACAGAGCCTTGCGGTTAATAAAATCAACTCCAATCGGTACTTCAGGCAATTTTACATAGGACTAGCCTTATTTTGTTGATCTTGAGAAATCGGGGAAAAATCGACCATATCTTCGTCCACAGAGCTGTGCGGTGAACAAAACCAATTTCAATCTATTTCTCAGAAAATTTTACAAAGGGCTAGCCTTAACTTATTGATCTTGAAAAACTCCGACTAAAGAAATTTATGATCAACACAAAACTATTAGGGGAATCAGGGTGAATACAGGCATATCTTCATTCACAGAGCCGTGCGGTGAAACAAACTAACTCTAAGGAGTGTATCGAAAATAAGCTATCCACAAACTTTCTTTCAAATTATGTTGAAAACCGATATTTTATTCATACAAAAAATTGATCCTCTATTGTACGAGGTTAAACTTGAACATAATGAAGACCGGATGAAATTTAAGTTATTCCTTCACGAATTTTCGAACTTTGGATCGAATGCTCTTCATCAAGTTCCGGACAAGTGTTGCATCGCATTTTTTGGACGCTTGAGCCCAAATTTTATTTAACTCCTGCAAGTTCCCAGCTGCCTTAACAGTCTTCTTAAAGATCCTCTTCACGATTGCCCAGTAACGTTCGATGGGTCGAAGCTGAGGGCAATTTGGTGGATTGATATTTTTCTCAACGAAATCTATACCCTTTTCCGCAAGCCAATTTGAGAGTGGTTTTGGCATAGTGAGCCGACGCTAAATCCGGCCAAACAGTGGAGGTGTACTATGCTTCTTATATAAAGGCAACAATCTCTTCTGGAAACACTCAGATCGATAGATTTCCGCATTTATAGTTCCGGTAGTGTAAAAAATGGTTGACTTCAAACCCTTCAAAACATATTGCTTGCCATACCAGTACCTTTCGACCGAATTTCTCCACTTGAATCGACCTGTCCGCATCGCTCACATCCTCCCCAACGACGGCAGTAAAGTATTGTGGACCTGGTAGGGTTTTTGAGTCCTCCTTTACTTAGGTCTCATCGTCCATCAAACGCATGCATCCGACACCGCAAAAGACGCGAATACAATTTCGGGCCCTCGTTGCTGCTCGCTTCTTCTGTTCTGCACTTTGGTTCGAGATTTTCTGCTTCTTGTAGGTCTTCAGGTGGTTTCGCCTCTTGATACGCTGGATCATTCCGACACTCGTTCCTGCTTTTTTGGCCAAATCACGTATTGACATTGATTTGTTCTTCATGATTAGAGATACCACTTTCTGCTCCACTTTCGGGTTGGAAGAACCGGGTTTTCTGCCTCTTCCTGGTAGCTCATCCAAAGAACAGTGTTCCCCAAACTTATTAATGATTGTTTTAACACTCGCATGATGAATTCCAAACCGCTTCGCCAATTTTCGCATAGTAATACCCTTCTCACTTAGCCATGCGTCCAGAACCTTAATTTTCACTTCCTTTTCAATACGCGACATTTTGAAAACGCAGAATTTGAACCGCACAAACAAGTAAACAAAAGAAAGCTGACAGTCAAACGCACAGCATGCAGTGTCCAGAGCATAAAAAACCATCACAAATACATGCGTACAACGCAAATGTATGTGGATAGCTTATATTCGATACACTCCTTAGTCAATTTTCCAGGAAATTTTACATAGGACTAGCCATATTTTGTTGTTCTCAAATCACATCGAGGAAGCAAATTTATGAAAAACGCAACAATATTAGGAGAATCAGGGTAAAATCAGCAATAACTTTATTCACAGAGCCGTGCGGTGAACGAAAACTACTTCAATCGGTTTTTCTGGACATTTTACATTGGATTAGCATCATTTTGTTGATCTTGAGTCACACCGAGCAAAGAAATTTCTGAACAACAAGGAAATATTAGGGGAACCAGGGTAAAATTAGCTCTTTTGCTCCCCGTGCGGAAAATGAGACCAGGTCTATTCGATTCTTTGGAAATTTTCCTTCAAGTAAAGGTATCATTTACAGAAATCGTTCCTCTCCGAGCTGAGATATAGATTTTTTTCACGTTTCGGGCACTTTTTTCCCACTGTTGAGTGGGTCAATGCTGTGAGCAACTTCGCTTCCAGGCATCGTCAAGCAGCTCATGTATCTTAAAGAAGTATAGTACATGGTTGAAGATTCAGATCATTTGAAGGTCCTCGTCCAAACCTTCTAAAGGATGTATCGACCTATTGAGTCCTTCACTCAGGAGCTTGAAGTGGAATACCTCCAAACCTACTCAAGGATTTTATCAAGAACTACCTAATAAAATTTCTTCAGATCATAGTAAGGGGTGTTAAATGACTGCTTCTAATAGGTTTCGCAAAACTCAGGTCTCGCTGTAGACTAAGTCGACAGCTTCCAATAAACTAGCTCGAGATTTTCCTTGTCATTTTTTTACGATTTTTCCGCGAAATTCTTCCGGATCTTCGTAAGAAGTTTCTCCAAATATCTTCTTATGGAACATTTTTCCAAGTCATTCTGAAGAATTTGTATCGATGTTCTAGCAGATTTCTCCGAAAACTTCGGTGCTTATAATCTAGATTTTTCTGAGGACTTTCTGCCTAATTGTTTTCTGAAATCATGCATTTTTCTTTTTTTCTTCTTCCAGGTTGTTGTGATATTCTGAACAGATCTTTATAGGCCTTTGAACTACTTTCTGTAGACTCTCCCCAAAACTTCATGTAGATTTCTTCTCTTCTAACGAAATATTTTTCAAATCTGTCCTACAGGGCAAGGATCCTTCTTTCGGTGACCATTTCACAGATTGTTGTATAACCTTACTCCATGTAGCCATTTTTTCGAATTCGAGGCAAAATTTTGCAGGCAATTTGTCTGGCATACTTGCAACGTTCCCTGCCCATTGTATCCTTCTCGTGGTTCATTCTCCATCTTCGTGCGCCAAATTCACATTCACCGCCAAAGTCCTAAGTACACGTCGTTCGTCCACATTTTGTGCCCGTAGAGAACTATCAGTGAATTATCAGCGTCTTGTACCAGATACACTTAGTATGGGGGGTGAAGTTTATCAGACTTAGAATGTTATTGAGTTCATAGTAAGTGTTGAACTCTGGCCACTGATCTTGCTGGGAATCACTCGGAACACCAGCTCAACGAGATACACGTCTTACCTATTTGACTGCATGCAAACGAAAGAGGCCGATCTTAGTGGTTGGGTCATCTCATTGATTGTCGGGGCTCTAGCCGGGGCGAACGTTGGTGGGTGCTAGTGTGCGTGTTATCGCATTAGTCAATACCATACCCTTCAGCATAATTCCAGTAGCAACCATCTGCTTCACGTACTTGGACCGAAATGAAACTTTGTCGGTTATGAATCAGTTAACGAAGTCATGGGTTACGATGGTTGATCTCATGATCTATATTTCTATACTCTAAAGGGTGTTTACGTTTTCTATGATGGTTAGCGTGTTATGGTGGTTCTACTCAATGTCTATAGAGCAGTATTCTAAGAGTTCTCGTACGACCCGGCGAGCCAAACCGTTGTAAAAAATCTAGCAACGGAAAGTCAACAAAGGAATACGGATCGGACCAATTGGTGAAGACCTAAGTGACCAAAAAGGACTAGCCATTGGAAACTCGGTACATTCAATTCTCAATCTCTCAACTTCATCGGATACCAGAAAGTGAAAATCCTGTCCCGATACGTTCCAGTAACGGTTCATGGTCGTGGCACGTCGATTAATACGTATGTCTCTCTGGACGATGGTTCATCAGCAACTTTGATGACGCACAGCCTGTTAATGGAGCTAAAGCTGCAGGGAAAACCTAACCCTCTCTGCCGTCCAGCTCGGTGGAGCAGCAGCGAGAATAGAATGATTCAGTAAAGCTATCTCTGGAGATCTCAGGAGTTGGACGTAAGCACAAGCGACATCATATCCCGAAGGTGCACACAGTTCGTTGCCTCGCGTAACCACATTCATCTGTAAAAACCGAAAAACTTGCATTGGAATACTCCCTATCGAGTCGTACCGGAACGTTTCTCCTAGAATACACATCGGGATTGACAATTGTCGGCTAGGCAACGCGTTGATCAGTCGTGAAGGAAAAAGAAAAGGTGAGCTCGTAGCTAGTTGGACACGTCTTGGCTGGTTAGTCTACGAACCGTGCTCTACTACTACTACAGGGCCGGTGAACAAGAGTTATTTGGCATATCATAGCTTCCACATTTGTCCGTGTAGTCAGCAGTGTGATGCAATGATTATTTTTCGTTGGAGAGTGTCAGTGTATTGAAACCAGAGTGTCCACTACTGTCTAAAGATGACGATCGAGCGATCCAACTACTGACGTCGAAAACCGGATTGAAAGGGAATCGGTATGAAACAGGACTTCTGTGGAAGTATGAGGACGGGTATCTTCCCAACAACAAACAAATGTCCATCAATAGATTGGTGCGTCTAGAGAAGAAGCTTTTGAAGGAACTGGATCTAGCGAAAGCGTTTGCAGAAAAGATTGGCGAGTATGAGCTGAAGGGGTACGTAAGAAAGTTTTCGTCCAGCGAACTCGATCCTAATAAGCCTCGAACGTGGTATCTTTCGATATTTCCAGTCCGGAATCCGAATAAACCAGGCAAACTGAGCATATTCTGGGATGCAGCTGCAACAATCAACGGCATATCGCTGAACTCCATGGTGCTGAAGGATGATAATATTGTACAAGTTCAGGAAATTCCAGATTTCTATCGCAGGCGACATCGTCGAGATGTTTCACTAGGTGCTGATGAATGCGGCGGATCAACAGTCTCTGAGGTTCTTGTGGAGATGCTGTGACCAAAGCCGCGATCCGGATGTCACTGTTATGATGGTGATGATATTTTAAGCATCCTGCTCACTGAGTTGTGCGCAGTTTGTTAAAAACCTTAACGCCCAACGCTTTGAAGACCGGTAAGATCCGAGAGCGGTACAAGCAATAGTTCAGCAATATTATGTAGACGACATGCTTTCCAGTGTAGAGACGTAGGCTGAGGCAGGGGACGAAAGAGGTGAAATACATCCACGGGCAAGCTGGGTTCCAGGTTCACAATTGGTTAGCGAACTCGAAGAATGTGTTGGAAGGCCAAGATGCAGACTACGGGAACGAGAAAAGCCTGAACACTACAGTTGCGCATGCGCCAGACAAGGTACTAGGAATGTGGTGGTGTACTTCAACGGATATGCTGACCTTTAAGGTTTCCCCTCGCAACGACACGGAACTTCTATCAGGCCTAGTTATTCCACGTTAATGATGATATACGATCCGTTGGGGCTTGTCACCAACTTCCTTATGTTCCTTAAGATCCTGCTCCGGGAAATCTAGCGCTCTGATGTAGCGTGGGATGCACCAATAGCAACCAAAGAGTGGAATAAATGGAAATTATGGCAAGAACCTACACAGAATCGAATCGTTAAAGCTTCCTAGATGTTACCGGAATCAGGCCACAGCAACAGGTTCAATTATTCATGCGTCTTAAAATAACTACGCTGCTGTAGCTTATTTACGTTTCGAAGAGGGAGATGTCATCGAATGTGCGCTATTCGGATCAAAAGCTCGGGTTGCTTCATTGAGGTGCGTCTCAATCCCTCGTCTCGAACTACAAGCCGCAGTAATAGGAGTACACCTTGCTTGGCAGATTTACATTGGCTAAAGTAGTTCTTTGTACTTCCGTGAACTATGTTCGATCTAAGCGTCCTTCGGAGTCCAAAGTAACCACGATTTCCAGCCATAATACGTCTTTTTTACTCCCTGCTCTTGTCGTTATCGGCAGTCACAAATGAGCCTAGAGACGCAAATTCGACAACCGCCTCGATTTAATAACTAGTTCCAGTAGACGATTTAAGCTCCTGTCCGGCTGAAACCACCGTTACAGTGTGGACGGAAAATGAAGTTCCAAATAGAGAGATACAAGGAAAAATCAGCGATAACTTCGATTGAGTTGGCATCTGAAACACCATCCGTCATATTAGAAGGCAATCCCGTTTCTTTCCGTTGCTCGCCAGAAACTCCTAGGATTCGCTTGGGCAGTATACAATCAGCTCGTAGTTAGCCTTTCTCTGTATCTGTAATGATGTAATCTGAATGATATTTGCTATGTTTCCCCAGGGCAGCCCTTTTCAGTCGTTTGAAGTGTTTGAGTTCGCAATTTGACCAAGCAGGTTTCGCAGGTATACGGTTGATTTTTTTCGGCACGAACTGGTCGAAAGCGTAAAGCAAAACGCCAAACATAGTTGAGGCAGCGAAGTTTACATCCCCGTTGCCGAGCGTCTCATTTCAGTCCACTCGGGCATGAAAGATATCCATTCCCTCGAAGTCAGGCTTGTCAGGCGAAGTCGTAGTAGACGTTTTCGGCGTAGTCTTTGAAGTTTTGCACAGGATTGACCTCCAGCATAACGAGAAGAGGTGGGGGATGCCAGCAATTTTTGAAGAGCGGTTCAGGTGCTTGGAGAATCGAACAGCTCCGTCCCAATTCTTCACAAACAAAGCAAAGATCAAGTAAACGGTTGTTTGCATTTAAAATGCCATTCACTTGTCGAAGTCTTGCAGTGGAGTACGTGTCTAGCGATGCTGGTCTGAACGACGAACTGTTTATGGTTCGAAGATTGTCGCCGTAGTTGCCTAGCCGTGTGTCCATGGAGTCTGTACGAATCAATAGTTTCCGCAAAGCTGTCATAATCGTTTTATCTCGATCATGCACAGCAGGATTGAAATTCAACCGACACCTATCGCTGAACCAATACACGCCAACGGCGGCTGTCCATGCTGGACTTTATTTAATCCCGCGCAGATGTAATGAAGGACTAGACCTAAGGCCAGTTATTACTTTGCCGGTACTCAACGATCGCGAACAAGCATGGCACGTATCCATTTTGCGCGATGTTCCAATACTCCGCAAAGGTACGGTAGCTGTGACTACGAGGAAAGCGCCTACCAATAGGCAATGCTCTAGTGGGCGTAACGTTGTTGCTTTCAATATTTGATTCCTGATGGCGCTTCGGGCGAAATTGCATCGATTTGACATTTGAATTAAGGGAAAACGAAGGTTTAAGTTGCTAAATTCATCAGATGTACATTTTCTGTCAAGCTGATTAATTTCGATATTCATCGAATTTAAATGGATTCAATTACTTGCAGGATTTGAAATTGATTTCATCAAGTAAAATTGATCGAACCAGTGAGACACTCCTTGTCGCAGCACGACGATGACGGAATTTTTCTTAAAGTGATAACAATGGTTTTGCTTATTCACCAGAAGATAAAAGGTTGAGCAGCAATAGAGAACCGATGAAACGGCAAATGGCACGCCACGAACAATTTAAGGTCTTAAATATCCGTGGTATCTAACAAAACGAGCAATGACTGCATTTCGCTTAAGCCATCAGTTGTCAACAAACGAAATCAATCAAGTGTTGAAAACACTTATAAAGCTTAACACTTATAGCAACTAGGATCGATCCGTTAGCAAACGCGTTAACTGCTCGAGTTGCTACGTAGTCCTGCGTCACCTATGCGTACAACCTCAGTAGGCTGGCCCTTGTTATTTTTTAGGACGAAAGACGAAACACTCCAGATAAGAATGTGTACTTCAATCAGGTCTTCTTAAGGCCCTATAACTTTTTAATGATTCATTAAATCATCATATTAGCATTTTCCTGACCGTCTGATGCCATTTCTCCAAAAAGTGCGGATTTTCTGCAGGGTTTCCGAGGAAGTTCCGAAAAAGAAAGATCTCCAAACCTACTTGTTAATTTCATTTTGGTCTGTCTGAAGACTCGTCCAGTATGCCTGTTCCAAATATTCCTGTAAATGCCCTTCAAAGTTTGATTGTTGCACTTTAAAACTTATAATATACACTGAAAATAAAATATAGTTCATACTACGAAATATATCATTTGACTAACCTGTTAAAGGGCGATACGGTCAAAATTTGGTCAATATCAACTTGACGTATTTCTTTCAATGTTGCATTTAAAAAACCTGAACACCGCTCATTTTGAAGGTGTGTGTGTGTGTGTAGAATGTTGCTCCTATTTTGATTTTGGAATTCACTCTTCAGTTGTCAAAATGCCGTCCAAGCAAGAAGAGCAGCGTATCAAAATTTTGCTCGCGCATCGCGAAAATCCGAGCTACTCGCACGCAAAGTTGGCAAAATCGCTAAAAGTTGCCAAATAAACCGTTACAAATGTAATTAAAATGTTTGGGGAACGTTTGTCGACAGCCAGGAAGTCTGGATCGGGGGGAAATCGAAAACCGGAAGCCGCTGAGACGACAAAGAGAGTTGCCGGTAGTTTCAAGCGAAACCCTAACCTATCTCTCCGAGATGCCACAAATAAGCTGGGTGTATCGTCTACAACCGTGCATCGAGCCAAAAAACGAGCCGGACTATCGACTTACAAGAAGGTAGTGACTCCAAATCGCGATGATAAACAAAATACGACGGCCAAAGCGCGATCCCGGAGGCTGTACACGACGATGCTGACGAAGTTTGACTGCGTAGTAATGGACGACGAAACCTACGTCAAAGCCGACTGGCAAGCAGCGTCCGGGACAGGAGTTTTATACGGCAAAGGAAGGGAAAGGTAGCAGATATTTTCAAGCACACGAAACTGTCAAAGTTCGCAAAGAAATATCTGGTTTGGCAAGCCATCTGTACCTGTGGCTTGAAAAGCAGCATTTCATAGCTTCCGGGACTGTCAGCCAAGAAATTTACGTGAAAGAGTGTTTGAATAAACGTCTGCTGCCTTTCCTGAAGAAACACGGTTGTTCCGTACTGTTTTGGCCGGATTTGGCATCTTGCCATTACGGTAAAAAGGCCATGGAGTGGTACGCCGCCAACAACGTGCAGGTGGTCCCCAAGGACAAGAACCCTCCCAACACGCCAGAGCTCCGCCCAATTGAGAAAATTGAGACTGGGCTATTGTCAAGCGGAACCTAAAGAGGACCAAAAAAACTGCTAAGGACGAGCAGCAGTTCAAGGCAAACTGGCTTTCTGCGGCGAAGAAGGTGGACAAGGTGGCTGTACAAAATCTGATGGCAGGGGTCAAGCGTAAGGCCCGGCAATTCGGATTTGGAAAAGCGGAAGCCTAACTGAATATTTTTCCTGAATTTTATACTAATTGAACTTGAAAAAGAAATTTAATTTGATTTTTTAAATAAACGATTTCACCGATTTACACGCGTTTTCCCTTGACCAAATTTTGACCATATCACCCTTTAATTCGTTGTTTTCTGTTAAGAAATTGACTTGTACTATAAATGTAGCCGGCTTCGTATCCAATACCACCAATACCAAAAGATCGTGTATTGTACGAAAACAATAAAAAGAACTACGACTATGTTGTTGAAAAAAAGAAAAGATTTTTGGTGCTTGTTGTTGCATGGATGTCTGACAGATCTCTTTTATCGACTCATAATGATATTAAAAAAACAGGACCATGGGGTGGTGAAATCATTGGTGGATTTTTTCTTAGCACGTCCTGTCATTAACATACATACATTCACATAAATTCGGTTCGTAGCGTGTGAGACTTTTTCTTTCATGTGGAGGTAAACAAATTCTTTAAGCCTACCTCAGGAACAATACTTGTATGGATACAATATAAGAGGAACAATGATTGGCTGGTATGCACGAATTTCATTTCGTACATTGTATGAACAAGGTGTAATGTTTCTGACAATTTACGAATCCTTTCAATTAAGTACGAAAACAATGTTTACTAAACGAACGTGAGCGAATTTACTAAAAATTATGTTCAGTGTATTACCTCGTTTAATTGATAGATTTGCCAAAGCAAGTTATCTATCGAAGTTAACACAAGCCGTATATATCGCCATCATTGCTATATATAGCTGATATACGACTAATTTTAGTGCAATTTCGGCAAAATATAGGGCTAATTGGTTACCTTGGCTTGAGCGAAGACTGCACTATTGGGAAGACTAACCCCAAAGATTCATCATGATTTGAATAGGTTTTTGAATCTTACATTCGACTTTCATTTTGAACCCATGTATCAATCAGAACAAATCAAATTAAAGATAATGAGTGAGCATGTGTCGTAGTGC